>JADLZN010003486.1:0-17985 GCA_018155175.1 Sinocyclocheilus anophthalmus
AATTATGCTGCTGTCCCTTTAAGACCGACTGCACAGATCCAATTTACTGAAACACATCCGGTTTTCACCCAACTGTTAACGTTTATTTAACACATAACTGACTGTGTTTACATGAATACTTCACATGATGGGCATTTTGAGCGCTACACTCTCAGATAATCGAAAACGGGCATAGAGGTGGGACGTGGGTGGAGCTGAGGTGACTGGTTGCTGAAACCACACCCACCTAGCTCGAGGGTAGTGAGAGCAGCGGCAACCCACCTGTCACTCAAGTGGCCACGCCCTTAATTATGCAGAACTTTAAAGCTTAACAATTTTTTTTTTTAAAATTGAAATATAGACCAAAACAACTTTTTTTCGGGGGGGGGGGGGGGGGGGGGGCGGGTTTTTTTTTTTTTTTTTTTTTGTAAAGGTTTTGGCATTTTAACATGGGGAGTCTATGGAATTGACTCCCTTTTGGAGCCAGTCTCTAGCGGCCAGTCGATGAATTGCAGTTTAAGTCACTTCCGTGTTGGTTTCAAGAGAGAGACCGGAAGGTTGCCGCTTGGTGCAAGCGCTTCGGCTATGAGTCAGCCAGTGCGAGCACCACATTGAAATATTCACTGCATATTGCTATTTTACATCAAGCACGTCACACTCTGTATTTTCTCATTCATGCATATTTCTTTGTCACTCTAAGGTAAATATAACTTTTAAGTAGTACTGTGCTATGCAGATATATTTGCATACCGGGAAATAAACAATATAGCAAAATCTCGGTAACACTTTACAATAAGGTTCATTAGTTACCATTAGTTAACAGGAACTAATATGAACAATACCTTCTACAGCATTTATTAATCTTAGTTAATTTCAACATTTATAATGCATTATTAAAATCAAAAGTTGTGCTTGTTAACATTAGCCTAGTTATGCAACGTGACTAACACGAACGACGTAGTTCATTAACTAACATTACAAAGTTATAATACTGCAATAAATGATACTGTTCATTATTAGTTCATGTTAACTAATGTACCTTATTGTAAAGTGTTACCAAAATCTCTAACAATAGACACTTTATAACGTGGTAATGATACATACGGTCATACGGTCATGGAGGGATTTTTTCAATCCCCTGGCCAGACATGATGCCCGCAGATGCTCGTTAGATCTCTAGCATAACGGATTCCTTCTACAACTTTTCAGTCTCTCTCTGCTGACGAACTAGTGATTGGCACATTTGACCCTATAAGTACACATTTAAGATGCCTGCACATCTCCACAATGACATTCTGGCAACATGAAGTACCTTTTCAAGTGGAAGAAAAAGGGAATACAATAAGAGAAAACAAAACGAAACAAAACAAAAATAAAAATCAAATCAAAACACAAAACACAAAACAAAAATCAAATCAAAACACAAAAAATAAAAATCAAATCAAAACAAACAACAAAAGTCACCATTATTTATATAGTGTTTTATACCATACAGATCGTCTCAAAGCAGCTTTACAGGGATGAATTGGAAAATAATGATTAAAATAAAACAAAACAAAGGGTTGTGTAATGATTAACTGTATATCAGCTAATATTGAGAACTCACCGGGAAGAGCTTTGGCCCACTTGACGGCAGAGACGACCTGGCGGCCTCCTAGACGGTTAAGTGTCGTCATGAGGCGGGTGGAGGTGTCTGGGATGGTGCTGTCGTAGCCCGCGTAAATGATCTCAGGCTCAATGGCTTTGAGCAGGGACAGCATGGTGGGCACCAGCTGGGGCATGGCTTTGGGCACCAGTGAACACATGCGCTCTTCAGGCAGAGCTGGGGCCTGCTCACTTGAGGACGAATGACCCTGTAATCGCATCAGTTTCTTGTTTTTTCGAGCTAAAATAAAGGGGAGAAATGTGATTATTTAGAATTCAATGAATAGTAATTTAATCTGAATGTTGAAATCAAGGCATAACGGTGCATAGTTACTTGATTCTTGCATGACTAAATCACTTTTATCTTTTGTATCTTGATACAATCTTAATTAATTCTCATAGCTTCTTTTGTTGCACAGGTTTTGTAAACGAGTCGGTGACTAGGATGTCAAAGATGAATAGAAAGGAAATCTTTTGAAAATCTAGTTTAAAGCATATGTGCCAAGTCGTAAGATTAATGCTAGTTTCAACCGCTGTTGAAAAATGCTTGCATCTGCAAAAAAAGCAAAATTGCAAGAGTTCAAACTTTCAAGTAGCATTTCCTGTACACAACAAGCAAAGTCAAATATATTAGTATAGCAATTTTCACAATTCACATTGCTTCAAAGCAGCTTTAATAGAAAGCTATCTTCATGCTTTAACATTGAGCAGTTTTAGGGAAGGGTGATATGACAAGGTTTGCTGATGATGTAGATGAGCCACTGTTTGATTTAGCTATTTTGTATTTATTCATTAAGTAGCACATACAGGTACATCAGTGCCACTTTTAGTGACTAGGACTGCATGAAATTACTGATAATTACAGAAAGCAGCAGAGAGAAGATTCGAAGGTATGTCGGTAACATGTTGAGAGTTATTAAAGTGCATGATTTTTATGAGCATGTGTTAAATGATGAATATGTGCAACGTCTGGGGCACATACATTGTGGTCGGATGTACCTAAGATACAGTTTGTTGTAAGTGAGTGGAAGCAGATCTCAAAAAGTATTTATGCAGATCCCTGACTCACCCGTGACAAATATCAATAATAATAATGAAGAAAAAGAAAACATCTACTACTCAACTATTCTCATGACAGTTACACCACCTGTACATATCGGACAACAAAAACATTATTTATGATATAAATTCAGAACATGTTCATCAAAGAGAAGATGTATTTAAGTTATAGGTCATGAAATGAAGAATCAAGAATATACCATGTATAAGGTATATTCCCACACCTACTGATTTCTTAAAGTAATATCCCAGTGTCCTTTCTTGTGAGAATCTTTTGAATTTCAGCACAGACACTATATAAATGAAGCTTACAGATACATGTACGTGTAACGCATGTCTCGCAACAGCTACAATGAGTGGGGAAGGGGACAGCATTATCTATTAGAAATCTAGAGCCAGATTTCAGAAAATAAGGATTGACTCACTGGAGCAAAATGGAGGTTACATCTACAGGAAATCAGTACACTAAAGTGACTACACAGACCACTGAGAAATCAGCGAAAAGGGAAGTATATTGTTCTGATTTAGTTTGAATAACTTGTTTTGGATAATATGTAATCAAAAATGGGATAAAAAGACAAAATGTAAATAATCAACAATAGATTTTATTATTTTTTTAAATCAACAGTGAGCACAGATCAAATACAGAATATCAAAGTTTAAAATCAGATTCAGAGTTTCAATGCTAGTTTCTCAAATTCAAGCTAAATGTTCTAGTTTCAAAATCACTATCTCAAGTCCAAGCTCAGGAAATTAATGATCATTAACGATCATCAGCAGTGAAAAGAGTTCAATCCACGGGACAAATAAATAAATAAACAATGTTTAATCGAAAGAGATCCAGGAAAATCTCAAAAATATATATATCAATCCCTGATTTCGAGCCACACCTGGAAACAAAGCTAAATAAATGTATTTGGCCATCTGGTTGGACAAACGGCATTACCTTTGAGTTTTTTTTTTATTTCTCTGGATCTCTTTGGATACTTACAGTATACATGTAAATATATTATAGATATATATAGAGATATATACATATATTCCCTCACCCAACCCACAACACACACACACACACACGTCAACCAAAATTTATTCTGACCCTTCGAACATTTCACCATTAATCGCAGTTTATTCTCTAAGTTTAGAAAATGGAAGAAAATATGTGACCCTGGAGCACAAAAGCAGTCTTTAAGTCGCTGGGTAATTTGTAGCAATAGCCAACAATACATTGTATGAGTCAAAATTATAGATTTTTTTTTTATGCTAAAAATCATTAGGATATTATGTAAAGAGCATGTTCCATGAAGATATTTTGTAAATTTCCGACTGTAAATATATCAAAACTTAATTGTTGATTAGTAAAATGCATTGCTAAGAACTTAATTTGGACAACTTTAAGGCAAAAGGACTTTATCTTCTTGCCTGAGTTTAATGTTGTTTTGTTACTTGCTACCGGGTGTCCGTGAGAACAAAACACGGGCGTAGAAAAAAACTATAAATTGTTTTTAACGCGCACAGTAACTGAAATATAAAACTGTTAAAAGAAAGGCTCAATAACTGTTTCACAGATATAATACACTACGCATCAATTTATCTTCCCTTTGTGCTTTGCACTTTTTAACATGTGCGCACATTGTAAGCGCTTCGTGTTCATAGACTGTCAACCCTCTACATTGCGAGTAAATCACTCGCATATGTGACTAAATCTTCACTCTGGGCGACTAAATGATGTCTAATATTAGCCAATGGCTAATAAATTATCAGATTTTAATCGCCAGTGTGTGAGTTGGAGGCTGAGTATATGATTAGCACAAATATATTTTTACTCGCAGAACACTCTGACTGAGCGCTTCAGAATTTCACTCTCCGTCAAGCGATCTGATAATTTTCAGTTCATTTGAATGGATGCGCAACGCACCTGTGTTTGTGTATTTGTCGTAATGTGTTTCTAGTGTGAAGGCGTACGACTCCTGATGCTTTCTCTCACACGCCAAAGAGCGAGGGAGTCTTACATAACATGCAGAATTGATGCGCTACATGTAAACGATATTCTTTGTTGTATTTTCCTGTTAAAATAACAGAGTTCCTTTGGAATTCTTCAGCTTTTAAGAACTGCCGGGTTTTCCTGTAGTAGGGGGAACTTATGCACAAACGACAATCTCATTGGCTGGTGCTCACCTATTATCGTCCCTGATTTGAATTCAGCAAATCAATTCTAGCGAATGCACACAACCTGATTAATATTTATGAATTCAGTAGCTCATTAATCCTTAGTGTGTTTTTTTTATTGTTCTTATTAGTAGAATTCGTATTATAATAATAATAATATCTTATCAGTATTATTGTTCGTTTTTTTTTACAGGAACACTGAATGACCAAAAAAAAGCACCAGCACCTGTCCTAAGTTCATGGTTACCAAGTTTGAATTCTAATTACTAAACTTCTATTATTAAATAATACTTTGATTATCATATTATAATGCTTGACTGACTGATGTTAAGAGTGTACTTTCATATATTTAAAAAGCTGTACCATTTTACAAACATTTTATATATTTGTAAAATGGCATAACTTTATTTATATATATACATACAGTGGGTCCGGAAAGTATTCAGACCCCCTTAAAATTTTTCACTCTTTGTTATATTGCAGCCATTTGCTAACATCATTTAAGTAAATTTTTTTTCCTCATTAGTGTACACACAGCACCCCATATTGACAGAAAAAACACAGAATTGTTGACATTTTTGCAGATTTATTAAAAAAGAAAACTGAAATGTCACATGGTCCTAAGTATTCTGACCCTTTGCTGTGACACTCATATATATTTAATTTATTTAGGTGCTGTCCATTTCTTCTGATCATCCTTGAGATGTTTCTACACCTTCATTTGAGTCCAGCTGTTTTTGATTATACTGATTGGACTTGATTAAGAAAGCCACACACCTGTATAAGACCTTACAGCTCACAGTGCAAATGAGAATCATGAGGTCAAAGGAACTGCCTGAAGACTCAGAGACATAATTGTGGCAAGGCACAGATCTGGCTAAGGTTAAAAAAAAATTTCTGCTGCATTTAAGGTTCCTAAGAGCACAGTTGCCTCCATAATCCTTAAATGGAAGACTTTTGGGATGACCAGAACCCTTCCTAGAGATGGCCATCTGGCCAAACTGAGCTATAGGAGGAGAAGAGCCTTGGTGAGAGAGGAAAAGAAGAACACAAAGATCACTGTGGCTGAGCTCCAGAAATGCAGTCGGGAGATGAGAGAAAGTTGTAGAAACTCAACCATCACTGCAGCCCTCCACCAATTGGGGCTTTATGGCAGAGTGGCCCGAAAGAAGCCTCTCCTCAGTGCAAGACACAATAAAGCCCGCATGGAGTTTGCTAAAAAAACACCTGAAGGACTCCAAGACTGTGAGAAATAAGATTCTCTGGTTTGATGAGACCAAGGTAGAACTTTTTGGTCTTAATTCTAAGCTGTATGTGTGGAGATAACCAGGCACTGCTCATCACCTGTCCTATACAGTCCCAACATTGAAGCATGGTGGTGGCAGCATCATGCTGTGGGGTGTTTTTCAGCTGCAGGGACAGGAGGATTGGTTGCAATCGAGGGAAAGATGAATTTGTACAGGGATATCCTGGACAAAAACCTTTTCCAGAGTGCTTAGGACCTCAGACTGGTCCGAAGGTTTACCTTCCAACAAGACACTGACCCTAAGCACACAGCTAAAATAACGAGGAGTGGCTTCACAACAACTCTGTGACTTTTCTTGAATGGCCCAGCCAGAGCCCTTACTTAAACCCAATTGAGCATCTCTGGGGAGACCTAAAAATGGCTGTCCACCAACGTTTACCATCCAACCTGACAGAACTGGGAGGATCTGCAAGGAGGAATGGCAGAGGATCCCCAAATCCAGGTGTGAAAATCTTTTTGCATCTTTCCCAAAAAGACTCATGCTGTATTAGATCAAAAGGGTGCTTCAACTAAATACTGAGCAAAGGGTCTGAAAACTTAGGACCATGTGATATTTCAGTTTTCTTTTTTAATAAATCTGCAAAAATGTCAATTCTGTTTTTTTTTTTTCTGTCAATATGGGGTGCTGTGTGACATTAATGAGGAAAAAAAATAACTTCAATGATTTTAGCAAATGGCTGCAATATAACAACGAGTGAAAAATTTAAGGGGGTCGAAAACGTTCCGTCCCCACGTGTATATATATATATATATATATATATTAGTATATATTTCAGTCTGTGGAGTAAACAAAAAAATAGACTAGCCAATGCATTCAATTGCCAGGTGTCCGTTGAGTGTGACTGTATAAAAACAGTTCTTGCTGCACTGTATTTGTTTTGTCCTATCGTATCTATCATATGTTGTTGTCTTATTAAAAAATATGCTATACATTTAAAAGAAATGTATTTTAATTTTATAGTAAATACTTATAAATACATTCATGAATGTTTTTAAATGAATGGATTTTATAATAATACAAATATCAATGTGTAACATTTTACCATATTTAGTGCAACACCTTTATTTGTTCCCCACAAAATATTGTTTTTTCATTAAATGTTTGGTTTTCTAAAATTATTGTGCACTGATTTTCTAGAATAACTTTTGCTGCCAAATTATCCACTAACCTAGTTTATAATAATTTTTTGTCATAGATTATAAATATACATAGCCTATATTTTTTCATATTTGTTTATTTTATTTTTCTTTATAATGAAGTAGTCTGTATCTAGTAGATTGTGAAAGAATGATTATCATTTCCACACACAGAGATATATAAATTCTACATTTATTTAAATGAGGAAAAACAACTTCACTGGTATCGGTATCGTATCGGCCAATACCGAACCCTAGGTATCGGAATTGGAATCGGTATCGGAGGCGAAAAAGGCGGATCGGAGCATCCCTAAACCATACATCAATGGAACGCTTATTTATTTCGAAAAATTTACCTTTATGACTTGTTTTGTGGTCCAGGGTCACATATGACAAGAACTCCGAGTTAAACTGTGTCAGAACAAATTCATCTTGATAGTGTCAGATAACACTTAAGCAAAACATGGTCAGGTTAAAGTGTCTGAATAATTTTTGGTCTCAAATTTTATCAATTTTACTGGTAGTCCACAGTATAAAGAATTTTTGGGTATGTCTCAGTTTACTTGATTTTGCTATCCTCACTTACCTAAATGAACTATAGTGTCCTGCACCCACTAGTAAAAAATATTAAAAATTATATCTGGTATCTGAATAATTTTTAGTTTGACTTTTTGGTATATATTATATATATACATACAAACATACACACACATTTATATGTTTTTCTGATTCATAGTAAAATAAATACATTTTACATGCTTTTCTATTATTAATATTACTATTCATATTACAGCAATATAAACAACAAATTACTACCTATAAATATTAATGACCAGGGTTACATATGCCTCTGTGTTTTGATGTGTGAATGCCTCTCGAAGGTTTTCTCGCGTAAAATCACTCAGCTGTTCTGAGAGCTTACCATCAATGTCACAGTCTAATTTTTTTTTTTCTGCCATAAATGTTTCTATGGCAACTAAAAGCCTCTCTGGCAGAACCCCAGATTTAGTTTGCAGCTACTGCATCAAGGTCTTTTTTTTTTTTTTCACGCAAATAAATCAGCCACAATTTTAAAGCCTTGCACAGAGATGGATGAGTTCTGTCCAATAACTGTGAAGTACATCAGCACACTGTCAAAGAGGCACTTCTGCATGTTCTTAAAGCTTCTGGCCATTTTATACCTTTTGTGCATGAAGGAAAATCTGCACAAACAGTTCTTGGTCTCGCCATGTTTCCACCACCTACGTAAAGGACAACTCACTATTTTTGAAAATAGTTAAACATTGAGTTTTACCGTTTTCGAATCCATTCAGCCGATTTCCGGGTCTGGCGGTAGCACTTTTAGCATAGATCATTGAATCTGATTAGACCGTTAGCATCTCGCTCAAAAATGACCAAAGAGTTTCAATATTTTTTCTATTTTTTTCCTATTTAAAACTTGACTCTTCTGAAGTTACATCGTGTACTAAGACTGACGGAAAATTAAAAGTTGTGTTTTTCTAGGCCGATATGGCTAGGAACTATACTCTCATTCCGACGTAATAATCAATGGAACTTTGCTGCCGTGCCATGGGTGTAGCAGGCGCAATGATATTATGCAGCGCCTGATAATAGTCCCAGCTAGGTAACTTCCAACAAGCCTATTTTCAGGCGCTGTGTAATAATAACATTGCGCCTGCTGCACCCATGGTACAACAGCAAAGTTCCTTAATTATTACGCCAGAATGAGAGTATAGCCAAGTTTTACATAGGAAAAATATTGACTCTTGGTCATGTTTTGAGCGAGATGCTAACGGTCTATCAATCAATGATCTATTCTAAGCTAACTAAAGGCTTACCGCCAGACCCGAGATCGCTGAAACGGATCGCAAACGGTAATATCACTGTTTAACTCTAGGGGAGTTGGAAAATGAGCCTATTTTCAAAAATAGTTGAGTGTTCCTTTAAGGACGTGGACTGGAAAAAAATGCACACAGCATAAGGAAAACGCAAAGTGATTTGTTGAATCAGTAATCCACATTAAAAAAACTCAGTTGTTTGATAAATTATAAAATCCTCTTGACTGCCATTCCTAATTGCATACTGGTTTGCACCCCTGTGCAGTGGCATATAAAGGTCATAAAAATCACTCAAGCAAACCACTCGTCAAACTATCAGAACATCCTCACCTTCCAAGTTCATGCCGGCCTGAAGACACTTGCGAAAGCGGCATGCCGGGCAGTTTTTCCGTCTTATCTTGTCGATGATGCAATCATTCCTTCCAGCGCAGAGATAGTTGTGCTGCCCTGGAAGAAATATGGGTATTACTCACAGCCTTATGGTGAAACATTTGAAAGGATTTAAAGTTACAATAAGCACCTCTGATGTTTTCTTTTACAGCATCACACCCCAAAAAACCCAGACTGAGTTGCATTTACAGCGGTAAAGTGACCACTGAATCCATATACTACTGTGTTAGTTGACTGGATTCATAATTATAGTTTTGGTTGAACTATCCCCGTAAAACCCATTACAGCTCCATGCTGTACATATCATGCCAGCAGAACCATCACATCTTTATTCATTCCTATTCGAGAGAATCAAAAACTTCTAAAAGCTTCGAAAAAAGCTCTTCCAAGCCAGAAATGTCTGGAATTAGTACAGAATCATAAGCCAAAACAGATGAATAATCAAACGCCACCTCAACCAGTCTACTGCCAACCACTCAGCCAAAGAGCTTTGAGGATTTCTCCATTTGGTGTGGAAACATGCCATCTGACAGTCTGTAGAGACCCAACTAGCAGAATTGTTCATTTTGAAGCATATCAAAGCATCTAATATAGCTGAATACAGTATTCAGTGCCGCTAAAAGTGGTTTCTGTGCCTCCGTTTTAATTTTCTGCAACCAAAACATTGCCAGGAGGTTTTACTAAAAAGCTATACAGAATTTTCTCTAATTGCTATTTTTACATTTTATTTAATAAACATTCCCAGAACATTCAGGGAACCAAAAACTGACAGCATGGAACTGCATTCAGGTTGTGACAACAGCATTTACATCACGCCTGGATAGAGCGCTTTATTTTCATTTTTTAACCATAAACCTCACTCAGATTTGTTAGATTTATGGTTAAATGAATCTGTTGCTCTGGCTATCACTACCTTGAAATATTAGGAGTGACTTCTGGATTCAGAAAAGTGTGACTTCATACTCTGCATGCCAATCAACTACTTCCTGTCTGATGCTGCTTTGATGGTGTCCTTTAATTGGATTATACCTCAATTAACCTGACTTTGTTTTATTTTACACCCTTACAAACAGAGCTTTGAAATCCATTTCTGTCTGCCTTTCAACGAAATCAATTTTTCTGTACTGAAGCAAAGTCAAGGAAAAATTCACAAAAGCCAATGTATCCTTATCTTCATCCCGCAGACCACCGCTCCAAGCCATTTCTTTTCATTAAAGGTCCGAATAAAACAATAATGTCACGCTCAAACATGTTTAGCAGGCTTGAGGCACTCTGACTCAAGAGTGTTTCCATTAGTCATGAAACAGACACATCAGCAAAACAGGTCAATACTAATGCAGTAATACAGCGACTAGCCGTGGTGCAAGAGAAATCAAGCGAAGTGCAATTATAATGATTATCAAAATGCAAACTAGTGACTAATAACTAGTGCAGTTAACATGCTTTTGGAGAGGGTCAGAAATTAACTGTGTGAAAAATGACACCTCAAGTGACAAAAATAGCCTACATGTGCTGCTGCAATTGCTATTATAAGGTGATTTTTTGACAAAAAACATAAGCTCTGAAAAAGAACATAAAACACTCATAAGGTTAGTATCTTGCTATAATCTACTATATGTACGTGCCATTTATTTAGCATATATATTTTAGCAGTGTTCATTGGTGTTATGATATCTTGTGCATTAACTTCAGCTTGTTCATACTGAGAATGTATATAAATTTATGAAATTGTTTAACATAATTAACATAACTTGTTTTTTAAGTTTTTATTTGGTCACTATACACACACACACACACACACAAACATATATTTTTACATATATATAATATATAGATCCTTGATAAAGTAAATGCCCTTGAAAATCAAGTCCAGCTGGCAATATTGGCTCTTAATAAAAACAGTTAATTTCTGACAGTGTCTGTAGATGATTTATTTTCCTGCTGTAATGATTGAGCTTCATTGAGTCAGTGTTACTATACTATGAATTATTACTAAAGACAAAAGCATTTTAACACAGGTGCATTGTGGGGCGACAGCAAAAGCATTATTGAAGGTGAATTTATTTACCATCTGCGTTTTGTCGTG
The DNA here is from genome assembly GCA_018155175.1 of Sinocyclocheilus anophthalmus. NCBI lineage: Eukaryota > Metazoa > Chordata > Actinopteri > Cypriniformes > Cyprinidae > Sinocyclocheilus > Sinocyclocheilus anophthalmus. The sequence continues at coordinate 11,609 of JADLZN010003486.1, forward strand.
CCCTCCATCCTTCACCATTGCCAGAGCAACCGAAGAAATCAGGGAAGAAAAACAAAAATAACAAATATAAATGTTTCAGGTGCTGAAAACACAGCTCAGTTCATGCTGACACAAAATGTGAAGTTGGTAAGCAAAAGCTATTCATTTCAGTTTAGTTGCAACTATGAAGTTTAAAATATGAAAAATCCTTGGTAACACTTTAATTTAGTGACCAATTAACTATAATCGTGGCTTATTAGCAGCAATTACAAAGCAATTGGCTCTTTATTAGTCTTAATAAAGGCACATTTAATGCATTAGGCTGCATGCGATATTTTAAGGATCCCATAATGCACCCATACCAAAACTTAAACAATAACTACCTTACTAACTATAATAAGCAGCCAATTAGGAGTTTATTGAGACAAAAGTATAGTTAATAGTGAGTGCTGTGTCAAAATTCGATACGGACGATTATATCGTCACAGAGATTGGACGATCGAGATCGATACAGCTGGCCATTGTATCGATATGTGGCACGTGTGCAGCAGTAGCAGTGGACCGCGCTTAATTTGTTTAAAACTTTACAACATTTAAAATTGAGTAGAAAAGTGTGAAGTTTCTAAAAGAATTAATAGGGCATATATAGGCTACAACAAGGTTTAATATGGCCGCAGAGGAACACAACTGGGTTCCTGATATAAAGAGATGTAATCCCTGACACACACGCAATATGGAATTATCTGATAAGTGTGTTACTTATTTTTGTCAACCTGGCAACCCTGTGTACGTGATCGCTCTCCACTGGATAAACGCGCGTGCTTACTGAAAACAGCGGTTAGCCTGCAGTTTAGTGATCTCCACTTCAAGTCTATTCTCAGAAAAGTGTAATTCACCTCAAATTGTTACTTATGACACAAGGACCGAGAGAGAGAGAAGAGAGAGAGAGGAGAGAGAGAGAGAGAGAGCGGGAGGAGAGAGTGGGAGAGAGAGAGAGAGACAAACAGAGGCGGTGTAGGTAGGAAATTACCACCGTTTGCCGCGGTTTCTCTATAACGTAAAGCTGTGGCTTTAATCCCTTTAAAAACAATTATGTTACCAGCTCCTTGTTGAGAAAGTTAATGTAGATCTTGAGCGATTAAGCTATTTAGTTGATAAAATTGTGGGGCAGTGCTAAAAAGTTTGTTCTTGAATGTCTGAGTTCGGCCGCAGTGTGATCTGTGTGTGTGACTGCACTTAGCATCTAACCGCTTCTGTTTCACACAAATGCTGGCACAAACGTGCATGTTCGGCTAGAGTCGCTTAGAACTCGTGCATCTTCGGAAGCGGAGATGCACGGAAAGTTACAAAAAATAGTTGTGCACACCGCCACGCAAAACGACACCACGCGCACTCAAAGCGAACTTGCTGACACGTCGAGTATAAATCAGCCTTTAAGCGTGTGTGCTTTAGATACAGTGAAGACAGCGCGTTAGTTTTAACACTTTTTTAAAAAAACATTTTTTTTTTTTATTGTAGAGAGTGCGTTAATTTGTGCAATAATAACCTACCAGCAACGTAAATGATTTTTTAAAATATATTAGAATGAGTACATTACAATTTAAATGTATCAGAACGAGTACATTATTATTTATGGGCTTAAAAACAAGATGCAAACAATCAGAATATTGTACCTGGTGGGGAGTGCCCAATGTAAACATAAAACATATGACATTACCTATACTGTACTGTGGTACAGTTATGAAGGCCCTTCATAATACAGAGGTCAACTGCCTGCTCTGCCAAAAGTTAGAAATGGCACTATAGTAAGCAGTGTTTAATAAACAGCTGTTTTCTAAATTCTGCTGAGGTGAAATTCAGTGCAGTGTTGTACCGTGATATGTATCGTGGCCTCTGTATCATGATACGTATCGTATCGTGACTTTGCTGGTGATACACAGCCCTAGTTAATAGTTAGTTAATAGTGAGAATTGGTCCCCAAACTAAAGAGTAACCAAATCCTCAATGCAGGACCCATTCATATCTGTTATTTTTGCATAAAGGAGACATATTCTTCTTTTCCCTGAAATTCAAGGCTTCTTGCCACAAAAACCAGTCCTGTTTTCACCCTCGCTCTGACCTTTAAACAGTGTCCTAACCAGGCACACAATTATTCTTTACACATTAAACGCTAAAATACTGTGCAATCTGACAAATCATATCTGACATCAGAAATATAAACCAAGTGATTTGCCACTTTAGTCAATATTAACCAACATTCTTGTTGGTTAAAAAGATTTACATAGACAAGGCAACTTTTGATTATGTGTAAGTTTACGGTGTCATTTGTAACATTGTGCTACTGTACCTTTAAGACTTCTACATGCAAATTACCTCTGTTAATGGAAAACATTATGCAAATTGCTTATTGATCATCAGCATATAGCTAATGAAACTTAAATTAAAGAATACCTTATTCATGAGGGTTCATTTTCAACAGAAATGTCAATGGACATTTGAACTATTACCAATCTGTACCAAGAGAAAGGTATATTTTTATTAAATTAGTATGGATATTTTTACAAATTCACTCTATAGAGTGTAGCAGCACACTTTTTGCAGCCTTGCTTCTAATGCATTCATCTTCAGTTAAAAAACTGAAGGCATGAATCAAAATCAACAGCTACCAAATTAATCACATCATTAAAAAAAAAAAGAAAAGACAAGACTGTTTACCTAACTGTCTTTTATGAAGCAATTAACTATGCATCCCATAAAGCACTGCTTTGATTATGACAATCAAATGACAAGTCACCATGAAACGCTTAACTTAGAATAATGAATAAAAACAAAATTTTAACTGGACAATTGCTAAATATTTAGAATCAAATACTTTTCTAATTTGTGGATTATGGGAAGTTCTTCTCTAGGACTTTGGCTATTACCCATGGTTTCCTATAAGGCAGTGCAGGAATGCATGGGCAGTGTTTATTCTTTTTTTGGCATATAGGCTTATGCATAGCTACTATCCTACATCCTACACATATTATCTAGCATTATCAGCTCACTTAGCATACCAACAGGATGGATTTCCCTTTATAAGGTCACAAAGTTGTTTTTATAGAGAATGATGCCATGGGTATTTTTCTTTGTCTGGTAAAGAGAAAATAGCAAGGAACTGAATACTGTACCTTGGTGATGCCATCATGTTGTGTTTTTGAGAAGTGATGTCATCCTATTTCAGTTCAAGACTAATGCTTTAATGGTAACACTTTTATAGGGAACAATCCTCAATATTAACTAGTTGCTTATTAGATGCCTATTATTAACATATTGGCTGTTTATAAAGCACATATTCTGCATGACAATATTTTAGATTCCTTAATCCTACCCATACCTAACTTAACAACTACTTTACTAACTATTAATAAGCAGCCAATTAGTAGTTTATTGAGGCAAAAGCCAGTAATGGTTTGTTAGTGAAAATTGGAGCTTAAAATAAAGCGTGACTGCTTTAATATATAATACTTTATAGAAAAACATCAGGTATAAGTGGCAGAAAAAAAGATGGCGTGGTATACCATGTTTGTTTCTGTCCATTTGACTTTCAACTTGATTTTTTTTTTCTAACTTGACTGAAGTAAATTCAGAGTGGTTGGATTAAATGTAATAAACCTAACACTGTAAATCGGTAGCTACTTTGGCATGTGTAAAAGGGAAACTGTTCTGAGAAACAGAACTGGCAATTTTACACTTATTTTCACACGTTAAACATGAGAACGCTTGCAGACTTGTATTTAATATACGTATATAAGACACCAATAGAAGATTGACCACACAGTTGTAAAAGATGCTGTAGGCCTGCTTGAGTTCACAACACGCATTGCAGCATTAATTAATTATGATAAACTATCCATTCAGTCGTATCCGACTCTCTGTGACCTTATGGAGAAACTTTCTCCATCCTATCCCCTCAAGCACTGCTTCTTTGTTCATATTAGTATCTGTTTCGATGGTGTCAAGCTAGCAAGTTCTTTGTCATCCCCTTCTTCTGATTCCACTGACCATTCTTTACTGACTTCTCTAGCAAGTCTGCAAGTATATTGATTTCAGCTTCTAGTGATGACCCATGGGTTTATGCAATCCAGTACTTCTTCTAATAGTAATGAATTATATGGAGTACTTATTGTTTTATTGTTTGCTACTTATACTTCTGCTGTTGTTGTTGTCACTGTCAGTTATGTGGTGATTTTTTTTTACTCATTGCCATTATTGAGGTTTGTGTGCTAAATTCTGGTGTGCATGTATAATTGAATACTCAAATAATTTTTAATGGAGCTATTACAGGGCTCTTGCCATAAGCATTTTCCTATATTCCTGATATATAGAGTTTCCCGGAAAACATTAAGCAAATAAGGGCAAATAGTTAAACCATTTAAAAAACAACGTGTTCTGTAGGAAATAATTAAACTCAAGTTTTCAAGTTGAAGTGGGCTGAATTTTTTATATTATTATTATTTACATTGTAATGTCATTGACCAAATAAATGTATTGCAACCTCCTAAACTAAACGTCAGACAGATGAACACGCAACTAGCCTTAACAATTCCTCTCTCCAAGTTGGGTGATTAAAATGGATTATTAAATGTGTCTCAGATTGAAAAAGGCCAGAGCCATTTATTTTAATAAGAAAAGCAATGCTACATTGTGCTCCGATAATCCCTTAATTCCCCTTCCACAGTTTAACAAATCCTGGATTAGAGCGAGAGAGGGCATCTGGCTCAATATGAGCTAATCGATATTACGGCCTTCCTAAAATCTGGGTTTATTCTGAAACAGCCCACATTATAGATTAGGCTTGATAATACACTTTAATTCCACATCTTCAATCTGGAGGTGTCTTTCCACCCACAGGCCCAACTGTGTTGGCTGAACCACAACAAACCCACAATCAAGACATCCAAATGACAGCAGCAATGACTATGAGATATCATTCGAACATTACCCATTTGATGTTAACAAATATTGCCTGTCTGACAGCAATTTGGATGCAAATTCCCATGAACTGGGGACAGAACACCTTTTCCACATTTAAAACCCACATACTGTAAGTCACAGTGAATCCTTGTGGCGTCAATTTCCACTTTGATTCTCGTCTTTTTTCGACAGGGTTAGTGCGGAACACGCCAAAAATATCTGCCAAATGAGAGACAGAACCATAATATTTTTTTTTCTGTAGAATTGGTTTCTACGTGTTTTATACAACACAATACTCACACACACACAACACCCACACACACACACACTCAATCAGGCAAATATTGAGTGAGTCATTTGCAAGGAGTGGTTTGGTGTTAACGTGCACTTCTCATTCTTAGTTCCATCTGAAACCAGAAGAAAAATACTTTAGTGTCACAATGTATGCATTATTTATTGCTCTTCACTCCAAAAAGAGTAACTTTAAAGAGTATGTTTCTTTCTTATGAAGAATCAATTTGCTTCTGTGAAAATGAATGGAAATGAAGGACTGGAAAAGGTTCTTCAGACCAGCATATTGGTTTCTGGCTTCTTTAAAACACCAGTATACACTCTTAAAAATAAATGTGCTTCACGATGCCATAGAAGAACCTTTTTGTCTAAATGGTTCCATAAAGAACCTTTAACATCTGAAGAACCTTTCTGTTTCACAAAAAGGTTCTTTCTGGCGAAAGAAGGTTTCTTCAGATTATAAAAAGGTAAGAAAAGAGATGGTTCTTTAAAGAACCTTTTGACTGAATGGTTCTTTGTGGAACCAAAAATGGGTCTTCTATGGCATCACTGCGAAAACCCCATTTTGGAACCTTTATTTTTAAGAATGTAGAGGTTTTTGAGAACTCGAGAAGAAAAAAAAAATGTTTATTAGTCCCAAATGGAAGCTTTATTTTAAAGAATGGTGTATTGGGCTTTGAATTAATTAGGAACCTATGTGATTCACTAGTTATAAGCAAACCAAAAATGAGCAAACAAGGCATGTTTAGTCTTCATTTTTTTCTGAATTGAAAGAAATAATTGCATGTTAAAAGTGTTAAAGCATTACATGACTCCAGGTCAGAAGCAGTAGAAGTAGATGTAACCAAAACATGCTATTGTTGAAGACATCAGTGTTTGATCAGCTATTATCATCAGTGCAATCATCAGCTTTTCACATACTGGAGACAGTGCAGAAGATCCAAATCCCAGCCCATAGGAGAGCAGAACAGACCTTTACACCAACAGTGCTTAGATTACTGTATCTGAAATTACTGCAAGATTGTAAAATGGTCTATTTGTTTACTCAGCCTTTTTTTTTTTGAAGTTCTCTTTGTTTACCTAGTGAACAATCCAGCATAGACCACAGTGAGAGTAGCTACTGTATGATTTGATGTGAATAAACAATGGAG
>JADLZN010003487.1:0-112400 GCA_018155175.1 Sinocyclocheilus anophthalmus
CTTAGGACTGCTATGAGACAAGAAATTACACTACCAGTCACCAGTAGACTAACAAGTTTGAATAAAACAGAATCTTGATCTTCAAAACTTTTTGAACTTATAAAAGCTGATGCTTAAATTAATTATAGTGTTGTAGACAAACATGCTTATGAATACTTTAATTAGATTATTATTTTATTACAGAATGTACATTGTGAAGTTGGTTTATTTCTCACTACATAATTCATATGCTTCTATTGTGGTTTTTATATTTTTGATGATTTTGGATTATTTGCACAGTAAAATATTGCACAGTAATAATACAAATTAATAGGTTTGTCCAAGCTTTTGAATGATATTGTTGCTAAATTCATCCTGTGAAATGAGCTATAACTCTGAAATGTACTGGTTTTAATTTCATCATAACATTCAGTAAAGCTTTCATACATGTATTTATAAGATCGTTCTGAAGAATTTACCTCTCTTTGGTTCAGATTTATTTTAAAGGGAATTTTAATGGCGTTTCGAAATAAACCTTTTGAAAGTTCACCAATAGTTGGATTTGAATTCATAGGGGTAGAGATATTTGCCTAAATAATTCATTGTATCCCTATCTTATCCTCTCAAAAAACTCACATTTTGAAACACTGAAGGCTGAAGTCTGTCAGTGTACCATAAAAGTAACAGAGAAACAGAAGACTTCAGAAACTTTCATGCTGACTTTTGCTTTATCTTGAATTGAAACAAATTCTTATTTACCTCCAAAGATAAGCTCGGATCTAACCTTCTTTAGCTTTTAGACGGGACAAGGACAGTGGGGTTCTCTTAAAGACATATATGCCCACAGGCTCCATGATCTGAGTTCAATTACAATTTCTATTTGGGTTATGATGGGAAGCCAGCAGGGATTAAGCAGACAGACACAAAGCAGCTTTATTGGTGATGGCTTATATAACATCAATTAATTAAATATAGCTGCACTAAAAGAGATTTTCACCTCAGAATACCTCAGAAAAAAAGAAGACACCCTACTGTGGTAAAATACCTAGGCTTAGAGGTTTGGTGACTGAACCAGCTTTATACTATATCAGGTTTAAGAATGGTGAGATGCTTAATACAGGTAATTTTTTGAGGAAATTAGCTAGGTGCATTTTTTATTTACTAACCTTGATAGCTGGATGTTTAGTACAAGTGCAGTTACTGTGCTGTGAAAAACGTTTTCGTCTCCTTCCTGTTTTTTTTAATTATTTTTTTGCATATTTGCCACACTTAAAAGATTAAAATCATCAAACAAATTTTAATATTACAAAAAAATAATGCAAGTAAATACAAAATGCAGTTTATTTATTTTTATTAAGGGAAAAAAGCTGTCCAAACCTGCCTGGCCCTACGTGAAAAAGTAATTGCCCCCTAAATCTAATAATTGGTTGTGCCACCCTTTGCAGCAACAACAACTGCAATCAAGTGTTTGTGATAACTGGCAATGAGTCTTTCACATCGCTGTGGAGGAAATTTGGCCCACTCTTCTTTGCAGAATTATTTTAATTAAGCCACATTGGAGGGTTTTCAAGCATAAAGGGTATTCCCGGTAAGGTCATTGCCACAGTATCTCTTCGGGGGAGTAATGTCAGGCTCTGGGCCAGGTTTTGTGTGTCTTGTCTCCCTATGTGCTCCATCATCCAGTTTCTCTGTCTTGTGTTTTGAGTTCATTGTTCCCAGGTGTTTCCAATGTTAATTGTCATTAGTTCCAGGTGTCCCTTGTCTTCCCCTCATCAGTTCCTGTGTATTTAAAGTGTGTTCTAGTTCTTGTGTGTCTAGTTCTGTGCTTCCCAGCCTTTGTTTAATAAACCATTTGAGTGCTTTACTCCTCGTCTCCTCGCTCCTTCGTTCCCGTGTTCCTCGTGTGTGTGAACCGTGACAGGCGGCAGTATCCCTCCCAATTTTTTAAGAACTGGTTTAACTGCTGCTACTTTAAGTGACTGTAAAACAAGTGAAGTGTTCACAATCACTTTAATATGAGAACTAATAACTGGCAGACACTTCTTCAAAACACTAGTAGGAAGAGGATCAAGTATAGAAGATGAAGAATTCATTGCTGAAACCAATTTTGAAATAAAATCAGAACTAAAGTATTATAAATGTTCTCGATTTTACATGAAAAATATTTAAGAAAATCATTGCACTGCTCTGTGGTGAGGCAATTAACCCTAGTGATTGGTTAGGTTAGATTATTAATTGTATTAAACAATACTCATGGATTGGAAACCCCACTACTAATGATCGATGAATAAAACTCTGTTTTTGCCATTTTCAAAGAATTATGGTACTCAATCTGATGCGGTTCATACATAAGTTTGTGAACTGTTAGGCCTGATTTCCTATATTGTCGCTCCAATTGCCTAGCAGCTGCCTTAAGCTCACGAAGCTCAGGCGTATACCATGGAGAAGACCTCTTAAAAGAAACCAGTTTATTCACGGGGGCAAACTCATCCAGAATATATGTAAAGGCAGCATTATATTGGTCAATGGATGTCACAACTGATAGTTCACCAATAGTATGTATAAAAGTGTCTAGGTCAATATCTGATTTTTCTAAAGCAAATTACATACTCCTTGGTTGTCTGCGGAGAAGGTGGAAACACACTAAAAGTAATACATTTGTGATCACTTATACATGATACATCAGTACACTCAAGCTGGTCAATAGTCACACCTGTAACACAAACCAAGTCTAATGTATGACCATACTTATGTGTCGGGAATTTGACATATTGAGTGAGATTAAAACACTCTAATGTTTCCATAAAACAAACAGTATTATTGCAATTTTGATTGTCCATATGGATATTAAAATCACCAGTTAAAACAATAGCTGAACAAATTGCACTGACAAGTGTCAAAAGCTCAGTAAATTCAGAGAAAAAGGTAGGGTTACGTTTTGAAGGACGGTAGATATTTAAAGGGGTCATATGATGCGATTTCAAGTTTTCCTTTCTCTTTGGAGTGTTACAAGCTCTTGGTGCATAAAGAAGATCTGAAAAGTTGCAAAGACTAAAGTCTCAATCCAAAGAGATATTCTTTATAAAAGTTAAAGAGTCAGCCACGCCTACCTAAAACGGTTCGTTCTAACGCGCCCAACCAAACACACCACACACACTGGCCCAGCTAACCAATCACATAACACACAATGGCCCAGCTAACCAATCACACCACACACTGGCCCAGCTAACCAATCACACCACACACTGGCCCAGCTAACCAATCACAACACACACTGGCCCAGCTAACCAATCACAGCACATTTCGTATTTCAGAAGGCGGGCCTTCATTTGATACAGGAACTATTCGAGCCGTTCATGCCAATGAAGGCTAATGAAGGAAGACACACACTCACACAAAAACAAATTCAGTATACAGTTTATTTAAAATAGGATATACTAGGCTTACAGGCAAGCAGGTGATTGTGATTGTAATAAAGGCAATTTTATACTTGTCATTATGTGCATAATTGTCAATTTTTCCTTTGAACAAAGTGACTGATCCTTATTTAGATAGTAGTACAAATAATAAGTGTTTAATGCTTATTTTTTATTTATTTTATTTTTTTGGCTGGACATTTTTTGGGGGGCACAAGGAGAATCTGGGGGGCATTGCATAGCAAATTCAAAGTAAGAGATAAGAAAATAATTCCTTGTTAAAAAAAAAATCATAATAAAACATATATACATAAAATTATTGTATTTGACATTTATGTCACTTCTGAAAGGATGGCTACGCCCCTGGTGTGACAAAATGTTAGCCAATACATAATACTTTTAAAGCTCTTTTTTTTTGTTGGCATAACTGTATGTAACATTTTGGCTACATATGCCATGTCATGCCATAGCATAATTAAACTAACATCTAACAATGGACAAAAGTGTTTTTTCTCTAACCCATGGTTCTCTAACAATAAAGGCTGCTGTGTAATTTGCCCCGACTAAGCATTTAAAGAATTTAGGGGAAGCATTTACAAACCCGATTCCATCCGCCCGATCGCCACCCCCCCCCCCCCGACCCGGCCCCCTGGGGACAGAAACTCGCGTGTGAATCGAACTTTGAATACTAAGAAATAGATGGGTGATGATTTGCGACAGAAAATTTAAGGAGGAACAAATACGAGGGTTCGAGTATGCAAGTAAAACGCGAATCGAAAAGCACATTATCGTGAAGAATTGACTCGATTCCGCGTCGACACCCAAGATTCAGTCTCGCCCTACCGTGATAGGATGTCCAAAGCGTAGCTAATTCTTAACTACAACCTCAAAAGTGTTACTTTTTTCTTCACTAAAAGGAAGTACCATAGTAGTATAAGGGAGTAGTATAAGTAGGCACATTGGGATGCAGCAAGTGCGTGACACTGTGGTTGAATGTGATAGAAAGAGTCCATCCCTTTCGTACTTATCTACGTTCACCCCTATCGTCCTAGAAGAAACCGCCCTGCTTTTGGCTTAGTCAACACTCAGTCAGCAGACATCTAGTGGTTTCTAATACATCTTCAAAAATGTCAATCCTTAACTTAAAGACGTGCAGGATGAAATGAAAGGGCAGTACTGGAGAAGATCATATCCCTAAAATCAGACACCCTCTAAAGGGACTGGAATACACGACACAAATGTTGTCCGATTTACTGTCTGGAGAAGTTGACACTAGTTGCCAAAGGTTAGAGCCAGTCTGCAGATTTGAGATGACAGATTTCATAGAAAAATCACGTAATGTGTGATGGTCACAGACTCTTGATTTTTAGCTTCAGACTGATTTAATCCAGTCGGAGGAGATCAAACACATTTGATATTTGAGTCGATTTTAGAACATATTGTTTCTATTTGTCATGCGTCTCCTAGCAAAAAGGCAGTTTCTGCCAGAGCCGTGGAAAACTAAAGCAATAAGCCATGGTTTACAGTGACTTCAACAAGCTAATTAATTATGAAATTTAGCAGCATCTAAAGTGACTTACAGTGCATTCAGGCTATACATTTTTTTATCATTATGTGTGTTCCCTGGGAATTGAACCTACGACCTTTTACGCTGCTAACAGTGCTCGACCGCTGAGCCACAGGAACATTCAAATTTATATATATATAAATTCACTGTAAACCACAGCTTCACATGGCTTATTGCTTTTATAAAACGGTTATTCCATATACGTAGTAAGGTTTCACATAATAAAACAGAGCAAAAAAAGTGTAATGATATTAATAAAAACAATATTCTTCCACCAAACAATGTAGTTCATCAGAATCAGTTGTGGTTGCAACAAAGTGGTTTCCAAGCAACAGACAAAGGTGTGTGTTTGTAGAGTAATATACAACAGCTTCGAACACGGCTCAACCAATAAGAATCAAGGACCGGAACTATCCGTTTAATAAAACGCTTTCGCAACAAGTAAAAGATTCAAATATTCTAATATTTAATTTAACAGCAATCATTTATGCAATGAGTCATTTTGTCATCTTCACTAATGAAGATGCAATAAGAAGTAAATGCAATGTTTTAAAGGGAGATAAAAAGCAGATCCTTAAAGCCGGTTGTTGGGAAACGTGGTCATGAGAGGAACAAGTTTCACCATCCTTCCTTTAAATAAACAAATAAATAAAAAATGTGTATGTTTTTATTTATCAATGCAATGCCTGCTTTTTGTCTCCCTTTGGCACCAGAAAAAGAAAGCCACATGAATGGATAACAATGATTAAAATTGCAAAAAGAGAATTAAATATACTTTAGTAAGTATTAATCACTTTTATTAACATTTCTGTTGTACTCAGCACAAGCTATGTGTACCAGGTCAAACGGATGGGGTGGAGAGGGGGAAGTGTGAAAACGGCAGGAAAGAGCGTTTTGGTGGTTTTTTTCAAACAACTAATATCAAAACTTTCAAAACTTTTCACTATGTAACAGGGAATTTCTAAGCAGGCAATGTTAAATTAAACACATATGTCCATATAGTCTACTATTATATGGAAAAGTAACAAAATGCCATGCACATATCAAAAATGCACATGCAAAATTATAATGCACCGATACAAATATTAACATTTGAAATACGTGAACAAAAACTGCTGCAAAACTGAAAGGTTATGAATAATTACTAGGACCTGAAAACACAGTGACTGAGAATCTAACTGCGTCGGTAGAAGATAGGTAGCAAAACTGTATGAGAAGAGGAATAGGAAGTTCACTGTCTTTTGCATGTATTCATCAAAAAAATGATCCTAATTTATCATACTGTTACATTACAATGGCTTCCCAGTGACAGCTCGTTGTGAAAAAAATAGGGGTTGCACATCAATGACTGAATGAGTCATTTACTTACTTTATCAGAGATACATATATGATGAAGACAACACTTATTTTTGCACATACTGTGCTTGCATGCAGTCAGCCGTTCATCCAGAAATGTAAAAGTCAGACTTCTTGTGGTTTTCTTTTTTTCTTTTTATTTAGTTTTTTGTTATTAAAACCTTTGAGTCATACATGATTATTCTATCTCTCAACTTGTTTCCTTCTTACAAAAGCAGATAGCTATATGTGTACAATTGTCATGTAAACTATGTCGATGTAAGCACGAGAGACCTAGCCTACATGAACATTCATTTTGATCTTGTGAGTGGAATAGACCCCACTGATGCTCTCACGTTGTGGGCATGTGAGCAGTTGTTTCCTTCTGAGCTGTGACTGTTCATTTGCCATTTTTTGTGTACAGCGTCAACGTCCATTTTTCTTCGAAACGTCTCCGTTGTGAAGTAGTACGCCACGGGGTCCAGCATTGCATTCAGGCAGGCTACCATGAGGCTATACTGGTACGCTGTTAACAGTGAGCACGGATTTTTATAGTCATCAAGTAGCACGAGCATAACATGATATGGCAGAAAACAAAACAGAAAGATGGCAACGTTAGTTATTATCATCCTTTTAATCCTTCCGCTGTCTACTAGGTCGCTAGTCTGGACAGCTGTGCTTTTACTTATAGCTCGGATGAGCCCCCATGAGCTGACAATTATAACAGTCAGTGGGATCCCAAACCCGACAATTAGAGTGGAAGCGAGAGCAGGTTTCTGAGTTGAAATACTAGGAAAACTACTAAAACATGTGATGTTGTGCTGTGTATTGTCTTGCTTCTTTTGAAAGTAGATCAGCAAGCTTGTTGTAATAGTTAGGATCCAGATTCCCAGACACACGCACCATGCTTTCTTGCGTCCCTCACGGACACGAGAAGACAGCGGGAAGCAGACTGCTACGCAACGGTCAAGGCTAATGCACGTGAGGAGGAAGATGCTGCTGTACATGTTACTTAGCAGTATGAGACCAGCAAATTCACAGATTTTCAGGTTCGGAACCCCCAGCCCCCCGTGGTAATAGATCCGCACAGGAAGTGTACAAACCAGAATAATATCAGCAATGGCCAGGTGAATCATGTACACGGTGGTGTGTGAGCGTGATTTAGAGTTACGGAAAAAAATCACAAGTGCGGTCAGGTTGAGGATTAGTCCAAAAATGAAAATCACTGAATACACAACCACAAAAACCTGGTCTTTTTCTGATTTTGGACATGTCAAATTCGTAAGATTTGAACTGTTCGGTGAGAGTCTTTCGAAGATGTACTCTTCTGGCAACACCCTCAGGAACTTCAATGGCCTTAATGACTAGCAGTAGCAAAAGTTGGCTTGGGAGTACTGATGGTAATGTCAAGAATAGAAATATCGCATGGCAGAATAAAAGAGCGACACTGTTGCATCAAGCTAGAACGACGGTACTTGAGGTCATTGATTTATCTTGCCTCACAGATATGTTTCACAGGCGACATCCGCGAGTATTGCCAAGAAAGGGACTATTAGTAGTTTGGTGGAACGCTGTTAATGGGGGAATAATACAGACAAGTGTCCTGCAGAAAGAGAAGACCTTGCCTACGCCTAGCGCAAAAGATGGTTTAGAAATTGCGTATAGGTTTCGAAAATGTGTGTCTTCTAAAAGGATCTAACAGTGGCCATGCAAAACCCCGAGTTTCAGATCTGTGCACACGTTCCTCGGCACCACGCAAAACCTGTGTCACTCTTTAAAGGGAAGAAAAACATGGTTGATAAGAGACAAACATGAAAACTCTCGTAGTCACAACTTATTCTTAGTACTATTGTGTTGCTTATCCGTGATGTCTTTATACAGTAGAACAGAGAAACAGGACTGTTAACCAGGAAAATGATCACAAAAGCTGCATGGCACTTCAGTAGCAATCTGCGTAGCGGGTTTAGCTTAAATATAATTTATAGCTATGTACAGCGTACTTGCAATACTAATGAAAAGAATCCCTCTAGATTAACTCCTAAACAACTCAGAGCCGGTCCCATCGTCACAGCATCACTTATCACCTAATCGTCCCTATCTGTGTAGCAGTCGGTTTGAACTTCCTTCTCATCCCACCTTCGCCGGGGTACAGAGCAGAGGAAAAATCGCCAGCATGCCATTTTAAATGTATTTATAGATATGCCATATGGCAGTGAAGTCAAATGCCTTTAATACACATGGAATTTCTTTTAATCTTTTACATTTACAGTATTGGTAACACTTTGCAATAAGGTTCATTAGTTTACAGTATTAACTCTATTAGTTAACCTGACCATTAATTAATAGGCATTTATTAAGGTTAGTGATAGTAAGTTCAACAAAATGTACTAATACATTATTAAAATTTAAAGTTGTATCTGTTAACCTAAGTTAACATGTAGAAAATGATTATGGGGATGTTGTAATTGCACTCACCGTTTGTGTTTTTTAGAAGAGAGTTTCTTCTGTTGGTACTGATGCCAATGAACCAAGACGTCTCTTGTGCTGCAGTCTCATCTCTTCAGTTTACTTCAGGAAATGCCCTTGCGGTGAGAGCAGAAGCAATCCGCTGCTTGTCATTTTCTTTTTAAGGTCTCCTCTTATACTGCTTAAAATACTAATGAATGAACACAAACATACATGCAGAAACACTCCAAAAACCACACTGAACCACATTGAACTCCTCAGTAGTAAGTCATATAGATTATCACAAAAGTGCAATAAAGAAGTAACCCAAGACCAGTTAAAATGGAGTTTTATGAGTTTTATTTCAGCCACTACAACCAAATACACTAGCTAAATCTTTTTTTTTTTAAGAGTAAAATGCTTTAAACATCTGGGTACATTCAGATCATAGTCAAAAAAGTCCTGCCTGACATAAAAGTGGTTGAATATGCTATTACTCTTGATACACATGTACAGATGTAATTCAGCAACAAAAGTGAACTTAAAAAATGTTTTGAAGAACATTATTTTATTATATTTTGCCATGTTAACATAAATACATTAACATTAACATAACATTGACTATTATTAAAAGATCTGGATAAAATAAGAAAAAAAAACGTATTTACATTTATACAAAAAATGGACCAATTTTATTTTTATTTGGAAATTACCAGTAAGGTTGTTCTGCCACATTTTCTCAATCTGTTATTCAATCTCTAAATAATGTTTTTATAGACAACATATAATGTTAGTCAGTGAAGTACATTTTGTAGGTCCTTTCTTGTTTATTACTGTACACTCCCACATTTGCTAAAGGTCACAGATCGATAATGAAGACTGATACGTGTCTGGTGATAAATCTTGATCCTGTGTTATCTGGCTGTTGTCATTTTGAACTTATGCCACCTAAAGGAAATAGAGCATAATTTAGATCCACTATCAAAAAATTGTGTAAGACACCATGCTGAAACCATAAATCAATCTTTCTATTAGATATTGCATGACTATTAGTAATAAATGCGGTAAATGAATGATTTGACCTTTAGAAATGAAGTCACCTTTGTATCTAAAGTACATACCTCTTTGTGATTGCATGTACCACAGATGCAGCCAAAGAGACCGTTGAGTACCTGGAATCCACAGAGCAGCAGCTCTAAACAAGCGGCCACCAGCAGGGCAGAAAACAGGCCAATATTAAACACCACAATATTTTCTGGCTCTTTGCAAGTTTCCCAAATGTCAGTGTTTCCCAAGTAGCTTTCAGTGCTGCAAACAACAACAAAAATGGTCACATTAAAGAAAATGAAAACAGTAACTCTCCACAAACACAGTTAATAGGGCCATAGAGAGAGAGGGAGAGCCTTTGTTCCTCTCTATACATTTTTTCAATAAATGTTCATTTTGGAAAACAACCTCTTAGGCCCTTTGAAATGGGACGGACCATTCATTTTCATACCTGTTTAGGAATGGTCTGCTCCATGTATCATTTTCAAGCATGCAAACTGGTCCACGAATCAGTCCAAACACAGCTATAATGCCACTGTACAGGGCACCAGCCAAACCAACTGCAGCGAAGATAATGGACAGGAACATCTAATGGGCAAATACAACACAATTGGCAAGGGTCATAACTGGAAAATGTAGAAGAGCCATATTTGATCCATGTTGGAATGACATGAGGGTGAGTAAATGATGATAGAATATTTCTATTTTGATGAATATTCCTTTTTAAAGTAAAGTAGACACACCAGCTTTAATGCTTAGGCAGTATTTCAATTACTGAAGTGTATTAGTGTATTCAAATCCATGACCCTGGAAAAACTCACCCCACAGCGGTTTGAACAACAGCCTTGTCTCCCTGTGCTGTGGATGTGGATCGCAGGGATCAACACCTAAAACGGAAAAACAGTAGCTATATCAATATATGTGACACTGGACCACAAATCCATCTTGAGGATCATTTTTTAATGGATTTATACAATCAGGGTCTTTTCACTGATCTAGTAACCTATATGGCCGAGATACAACTATTTAAAAATCAGGAATCTGACGGTACAAAAAAATCAAAATATTGAGAAAATAAAGTGCCTTTAAAGTTGTCCAAATGAAGTAATTAGCAATGCATATTACTAATCAAAAAAAGATTTGATATATTTACGGTAGGAAATTTACCAAAATATCTTCATGGATTGATCTTTACTTAATTATCCTAATGATTTTTGGCATAAAAAAAATCGATTACATCCAATGTTGTTGGCTATTGCTACAAATTACCTGTGCGAATTATGACTGGTGTGAGGTCCAGGGTCACATATTTAAGCATATGTAGCCTCAACGTATGCCTCTTTAGGATATCCTGTAAATAGTGCCTATTAAAACTGGTCAGACAACACCAGCAGAAATGTCAGGGAAAACTCAGTGACAATACAATGAGAAAGAGTAGAATTTCCTCACCAAGATGCCTCCTCCAACAACACCTCCCATGTATTTGATCTCATCTGTAAGACGGTAGAGTCCCTCTGCTTCCTCCTTGGAATAAATGGTTTGAAAATCAGGGAAGAACAGAAAAATGTTGCAGATGATGGACAGCAGTGCCAGCGGATAGAGACAGATGCCAATAAACTTGGAGCACTTTCCTGTACACATGATGTAAATATTTTGTTTGATTAAAAATGAGAAATATTAAGTAGACTTCAGCTGTGTAAGCCTTTCTTCTCGAGTGCTAAAGTGAGGAGAGGATGAATTATATACTGTATATGACTAGACTAGCACACCTACCTGTGAACAGGTCAGTTACTGATGTCACATTTTAATGATTTATTAGTTGCCATAAAAATGATGACTGTACTTTGAATTACCAATGTCACTCTGTCAAAAACTTTGTTCTTATAAAGCTTCTGTTATTGCTAGCCAATCATACATATGACCTCAATAGGTGCAATGGTTGCAATATAATCTATTCAGTGATGTCATATGATAATTATTATATCCTGGCATCTATCTTTAAAGCCAGATATCAGTGAATGTTATTAATTGTTGGAGGTGTGGGCCTGCGTGTGGCTCTTTACTGAACTCTGAACCTTTTATTGCATTTATGTTCAGATCCCACATGTTCTCTTATCGAAAAATCTATAAACCAGCAGCGGAAACTCTGACCAAGTTCACACTAGTACATCAGATATTTGCATAATTGTATTCCATGTAATGACTGCATGTCAAACCTACTGGGTAATTTTTACTTCTGGGACAAAATTGTCCTCAGAAGTGAGCTAAATCTGATTAAAAAAAAACTCCCTTTGAATGCCCAGGTATATGGATCAAGGTACATATATGTTAATGTTTCGATAATGGGAGAAGACGTAACATTTTGTATCATTATAGTTAGTGGAAAAACAGTGCCATGTGTCAAGCGAAAATCAGATACATAGTAATCTTTATTAAGAAGAGTCTGAAAAGTAGAACAAATACTACTTTATTTAATAAAGTCCACATTGGTTCTTGATTTGTTTACCACAACACTCAAATACCCCATCAACATAAGCTGCCATGGCAATAATGAAACGAGAGGTGAAACTTTCCTGAATGCATATTCTTTGGTTAACCACTGTGAGAAACTTGACATTAATGAACTTTACCTGACCTTAACATCAAGTAAAGTTAATTGCTGACCTAAATAATGTACAAAATGTAAAATGTTGTACAGCAATAGCTCAGCGAGTAAACACTTACTATAACTTTTAAAAGCAATTTACATCCATTATTTTTGACAGCACCCGTGTAGAGTAAATGTTCTGTGCTTAAATATTACCCGAATAAGAATTCCTTTCTTAAGCTGATGCTGCAGGTCCTAAAGAAGGTTTGGGATGAGGATGAGAACAAAAACACATGCAAACACAGTAAAATGCTGTAATTCATATTTATATTGACAAAATAATCATAAAGCATATATTTTGACAAGCCATGGCAAACAGCTTTAGCATGAAGCAATGATTTAACATTTAGGTCACAAAAAAAGATATTAAAAATCATGCAAATGTCTTAGATTGCATGTTGCTACTCTTGATAACTTTATATAATTGCCTATTGTGACTGTACGTAACTGTTTAAAAGTACAAAAAAATTCACAACAGTAGCCTTTTTTTTCCCAAAAGGTTTCATTTTGTATTAACCCTATATAAAGCATTAAGATGCCACACATAAAATGTACATCCCCAGATTATTTTAGTCAAAGTCCCATCTTTAACCTCACTTACTGCTGAGTTACAATCATATCTTCCATAGCCATCTATTGTCACATGATCTAAAAACAAGATAAGCCTAAAAATAACCCAAGCAAGTGTGTCACTGCCTTGAGCACTCAACTGAAAAACTAAGACTGAAATATGAATAGTCAACACTGATAAATGAAGTGATCTCATTTCACATCTACAGTAGCTGTACAGTGTCAACACCAAGGTGCAATTTTAAAATCCCTGCGTCAGACTGGTGATATAAATGAATGTGTTCTTCGTGATCAAGGTTTCATAATTGCTCAACAACTCAAGTCCAGGAGTGCGTCAATGCCATTATTCCCTGTGGACCCTAAATAATGGCCCGTGTCCGGGAATGATCACATCAGCCATCTGCAGCGCCATCTGTCGGTTGGTCTCTTGTATCTGAGGATTCTCGCTCAGCTCCTTCCATGAATCTTCATCATGGCAACGTTCAAACAAGTCTCCAGCGACAAGGACCGTCCCCTCTGATGTTCCCTTCACCAGGACACTGACATCTCGACCCATGTGGCCAGGCGTGGGAATGACGGATACCTTGTGGATAAACTGGATCAGTTCATTATACTTGTATGCTACTTCAGTACATAGAGAGTCTAATTATGGCTATATATGACATGTGAATAACTTACAAAATCATCAATAGGGTATGGCTCTCCCTCAGCGAGCTGGTTGGGCAGATATCGATCCCCCACGCTTATGTCACATCCCACGATTATTTTGGCGTTTGGAAACAACCCCAAGTTTCCCACGTGGTCAGAGTGACCGTGGGTTCCGACTACTGTAGCAACATTATCTGGTGTCAGACCCTTCTCCTTAAGTTTTGCGACCAGAAAGTCTCGATCCCATGGACCTCCGGTGTCTACCAGAATAGTCTGTGGTCCGGTAATTAAAGAGATAGTGCCGTCAGCTCTAAACGTCCCGTCTGATTCAGCTGTGCAGTAGCCCTCTTTCAACACTGAGACGCAATACGGTTGGCCTGAAATGTCGGAACTTAGTCCCGATTCACTTTTTCTTATTGAGCGATTCGTGTTCATTTCAGCCGGTGTAATTGGGATAACTTGAGTGCTGCAAAGAAACAAAAAATGACCACATCTAAAATTCCATTTTCACTATCGCTTCTACGGAGTGTCACTGAGGACAAACTAGCAAGGTATCTTTTTACATCGGCGATATGGAACCACCTTTTGCTGACAGAAAAAAACAAGTCAAATTTTATACACATACTGGTATTACTACTACTACAAATAATACATTTCAACTAAGAAATAATTTGGGCCGCTAGTCGTGGGAACACAAGTCACTAGAAGAGTTTCCATAAATAAAGGAGACGAATTACAGCAGCGCACGACATCACGTGACTTGGTTAGCATCATGGCGGAAGCGGTTGCAGAAACCTCAATTATGGACCCTTTCAAAGATATTCTGGTTAATTATTTAATGCCAGAAAAATGTTACGACGAGTTCTTTTTGCAGTTCAATCTTCTGCACGGTAGGTTCACATTTGATGAGTTTAGTGGTAACTATAGATAATTGGAAGATATTACAAAGCTTCTTTCCTGGTATGCTTACAACGATTCAATGACAAAGTGGATTTTTCTCTTGTAAAATATCGGAACAGCTATCGTTTTAGCAGCTTTGGTGCTAACTGCATTATCGACTTTAGGGGTTCGACTTTTGAAAGATGTTTATGAATAATACAGTGGGTGTGGCAACAAGTTCACCAAAAATACAATAACCAATTATAGATACCAATAATAGTGATGTCTGTTTTAAATGTTTGCTCTGTAGCTTGCATTAAAAATATGGTTAGCTGGGCCCAAACTTTCTCATGCAACCCCCTACAAAGTCATACTGAATCCTGATTTCTTCTTTGTGATTTTTCTATAGTGGATTGTCTGAAGATTGTAATCAGCAAAGGCCTGGGCATTGGGATTATTCTTGGGTCTGTATTAGGTATGAAAACACCCACCTTCATCTTTACAACACACAAAAACCCAAACAATTTTCTTCTAACACTGATGCTTTGTGCATGTCTCTTCACAGTAAAACTACCTCAGATTCTAAAGCTGATTGGTGCCAAAAGTGCTGAGGGGCTGAGCTTTAACTCCGTGCTACTGGAGCTGTTTGCTATAACGGGCACCATGGCTTACAGTATTGCCAACAGCTTCCCTTTCAGGTAAATCAATAGTCACACCTTTTCATAATTATGCTAAAGTCTGGTAAACATTTGTCCATATACAAACACCATGCATTTATAAATATCAATCAACAAAGTGGAAAACTGTTTACTGGGTACATAAAGATATATTAACATGAATTTTATTTTTGACAGTTCCTGGGGTGAGGCACTTTTCCTTATGCTTCAAACTGTAACAATTGGTTTTCTCATTCAGCACTATGGAGGAAACACCATCAAAGGTAAGAGGACGATTCGACATGTCTTTCTAATTAAAAAAAATTGTGTTGCTCATTTATTTTAAATGTCAATATTTATGACGCACATTTGACTGCTGTGATTATTTGCAGGTTTGGGGTTTCTGGCAATCTATTGTGGTCTGCTGGCAGTCGTACTCTCTCCCGTGACCCCAGTGTCCGTTGTTACTACCATGCAAGCCTCTAATATGCCAGCCATCATCTTTGGACGGGTAAGCCGGCCAAAAAACAACATTGCTATTCAACAGCTGACCCAGCAGAAATATATTTTTCTTGTAATGTATCCAATTTTCTCTGTGTCTTCAGTTAATTCAGACTGGTACAAACTACAGAAATGGCCACACTGGACAGCTATCAGCTATTTCAGTGTTTCTGCTGTTTGCAGGCTCCTTAGCACGCATATTCACTACAGTGCAGGTAAAACCACTATAATGAGCTGTATGCAATATTTTAGATGAAAGAGTGTCTTATGCTCACCAAGGCTGCAAAAAAACCTTTAATATTGTGAAATGTTATTATAAATTAAAATAAATATTTTCTATTTTAATACATTTTAAAAATGTAATTTATTCCTGTGATAGTAAAGCTGACTTTTCAGCAGCTTCCTAGTCTTCCAGTGTCTCATGATCCTTCAGAAATAATTCTAATATCTGATTAATGCTCAGTAACGTTTTTTTTTTTTTTATAATTACCAAATATTATAAAAAGTTGTTCTGCCTAATATTTTTTGTGGAACCCGTGATACCTTTTTTTAAAACATTCTTTGATGAATAGATATTCACACGCATTTATTTGAAATATAATTTTTTTGGAACAATGAAAAAATGTATCTAACGAATTTGATTAATGTATCCTTGCTGAATAAAATTATTATACTCATCAAAAATGAATGGTAGTGAAACTTGTTTATGGTCCTCTTTGGCTTTTATATTCATTTTAAAGCAGTTTGAAATAGTTCCATTGATAAATGCCCATTTTAATGTGTCCTCTGTACAGGAAACGGGAGATTCCCTCATGGCTGTCACCTACATCATTTCTTCTTTCTGTAATGGTGTGATTGCAGCTCAGGTCCTCTACTACTGGAACAGCAGCCCTGGGCCCTCAGTAAGAAACTGAGTAGATCCGAACAGCAGGCAAATTCAGTGACCACTCAGTTTGACAAAGTGCACTGGACAGCCGATCGGGGAATTAGATGTACTTTAATCAAAATGACGGTTCTTGTGAAATTAAGCTCTGTCCCTTGGTCACTTGTTAAAAAGCATTTATTGTTAACATATCAGTGCTTACTTGAGAGGCTGGCACAAATACTGTATAATGAACACATTCACCTCCTTATTCCGTTTCCCGTTAAGTTTGACCAAAAAGGCGGCGGGATTAGGGTGGTGAGGGGGGGTGGGTGGCTGGGGGGGTCTATCGATTATTGAACTTTTTTTCCCATTTTTATTCCCTTTTATGGTAGTGGGCTATTTAATTAGGCTGTTAAATTTTTTGGATCCTTTTTTTTATTTTTATTTTTTAGCTCAGGGAAAGGAATAGTGTCCATTGTATTTTTGCATTCAACCATAAATTTACAAACATTATGTAATAAATCTTCATATATTATTGCTGACATACTGTCTTACAGTCTTATTGCTCACTTTACCCTGGCTCCCTGAATAGTCACTAAAACACATGTAGCCATTTTGAATTCAACAATTCTATGAAAAAAAAGTCTGCCAAGATTTTTTTAAATATACATTTCAGAATTGTGAAAATGACCAGAATACTTTAAAAGTGCACAAATGAAAATATGTGTCATCATATGCTACAGGCAGCCCTACTAGAGCAACTATTATAACCCACAATAAATTATTTTTTTGTTCTATGTAGACAAATCCAACCACATGGACACTATTTCACAAAGTCTTCCAGAACGTTGAAATGCCCATGTTGCTTCACACTCTAGAAAAGACGTTATGTTGCATTTGACAAAACGCATGGTTTTCTTTAGGTTATGTATAGATACTAGTGAATCAATTACTGTTGTATTTCTTAAGTTGCAATGCAATAGTACATGTAGCCATGCTGTTGAGTGTAATCATTACTAATGGGAAATTGGTAAAATAGAAATTTACAACAAAGCACCCATCAAAAGCAAGTTTCAAGCTGTCTGCAGGTAAAAGGACAATTTTATTTGAATGATGGAAATTGCATATTTGCACACATATGGCCACATGTCACTTCACTTTTTATTACATTTGTGAATTTATTTTCCATTTTTGCTTGTGAACATCTGTTGTTCATTGTCGGTTTATTTCATGAATGAAATATTACAAATGACTGTGATTTGTTTATTTTCCCCCCCATATCTAAATTTGCAGTGTACTTCTGACCACTGAGTAAAACATTTCCATCAGATAATTTGTAGTGTCTGTTGTGTGAAAGGCTTTAAAAAAGACACAAACAGTTGTAGGGGGAAAAAAGCATTTAAATAAATTGTTTTATTCTTATAAGAAGCTGTGTTTTTGCATTTATCCATTATGGATGGTTCAAGTTAATGAACAGTGATACATAATTATACCACCAGAGAGAAGCAAAGAGTCGATAAAAATACAATTGCTGTTAGTATTCTCCACTGCATTTTATTTTGTACTACACAAACGTGTTAACCACAATCTGATTTGAATTGGAACTAGCTCATAATCTTCATGGTTATGTGTTAATTAACAATGTCACACTAGCGTGGGCTAATATAACTATCAAATATCCTATCACTATGTTCTTCCATGAAGTGTTAGTCACCTTGAAGGTTTGAAGCCCATTCTCGACCCATCCGCAAGCACTACTCTTCACCACGATGGTAAACCTATAAAACTTCAACATAAAAGAAACCCCTTGAAATGCCTAAATAACAGAGCAGTAAACAATAATAGATCTCCCCTTTATTATATTTATTCTCCTTACACAATCTGACGCGAAGCATGCTGGGAACTAGAAATATGCTGCAACTCAAGTCAGTTTAAGAAGTTCTGCTTACTAATATAAAATTTTGCGTTCACATAACTTTTAAGTACAATGCACTTTCAGTAGTATTTGAGTGAAACAAACTCATTTCCTTTCATTAGTTTAAACTCTTCGGTTTTACAGTGAAGTAGAAAGCATGGAAAGATATACTGGCAGTATTAGTTCTGGTTCAGAATGCATTCAGTTGCTATTTTATTAAGACCACCCCAAGAAGTCTGAAATCAATTAGCCTGAAACCCCAATAATATATAATATTCTTTTTTTTTCTTTTCAAAATGTAGTTTAATGTTGGCAAATGAAGCCTGTCTAGCTGGATGTGACTTTAACTCTCCCAGGGCTGTCATTTTTAATGCTACTTTAACTTATAGCATGCACTCCTGCACTGCAGTTGCCTGTTTTTGTTCCAGTGTTACTCATACATGGCCGTTATTTCTCGTGTGCATAATTCTCTCTCTTTGCCCAAATGTAACTGGTACCATTGAGTCTCCCATTGGTCCAGATGAATTGGTCGCTCTGTTTTCTAGATCTACAGAGGGAAGACCATCAAGAATGTCAGAGCAGGCAGACAAACAGAGTTAAACAGCACTGCTTGAACAATAGTACTTATGCACTCAGACAGGACGGCTGAATGCAAATGGCAGAAAGATAAGCCACAGGCATCTAATGAGAGTGTTTATCTAAATATTAAAAGCAGTTAAAGCAGGAAGAGCAAATAATTTCTCTAATATAAGCTCAAATTATAGCGTTCTATTTAATTTCACCTTATTCATGCACAGACACTTAAAAGGACTTATGAAATGACAATACATATTACATTTAATTTAGTCTTAACACTGACAACCAATTTGCAAGCATATAATTTCAAATTACATCTTTGATTAATTACAGTAATTTAACAGATAGTTACTCTGGTCCCATGCAAAAAGTTTTCTGTGCCTTTCTTTTACCATGATTAAAAACTGAGACTAAAATTAAACTAAGAATTGATGTGTGACGTGACGTGAAATGTGTGTGAGACAAAAGAATGAAACAATAAACAGGTATAAATCATTTTAAATAAAGCAAAAGATAAAACATAATACAAAAGAATCTCCAAATCATCCACCCATCCTCCAAAATGCGTATCCTTTGTATATAATGTAGTGGAATTCTCAAATCAATTATGACAAAAGTTTACAAGCGCCATAAAATTGGCTAGAAGAAATGTTTTTTCGATTTTTCGATGCTTCAAATTTAGACTGCACATTTTCCTTAAACTGCATAGTCAACTCAACAACAGCATTTTAGTTTGCTTTCATGTAGGTAGTGTCATTCCCGTAGACACTGCCAAAAGCAGAAAGCATCCGATCTGATGGATATCTTCTCAACCCCACCCCCAACTGCAACCGGCTATTCTTGCTGATCGGCAGGGCTAGGCACAGTTCATGTCAACACACCTACTGTCAATGCTCATCAGACCCCATTTCCAATAAACTGTCAGACAGAGAATGAATTTTGTTTTTGATATTTACAGTTGAAGATAGCTAAAGATATGAATGAAGGTCATTAAAAGTGTAAATATCCTTATTTGCACTACCATTCAAAAGTTTGGGGTCAACACATTGTTTTTTCTTTCCTTTTTTTTTGAAACAAGTTAATATTTTTATTATGCAAGGACACATTAAATTGATCAAAAGTGACATCTATAATGTTACAAAAAATCTGTTTCAGACAAATGTTGTTCTTTTGAACTTTCTATTCATCAAAGAACCTTTAAAATGTTCCACAAAAGTATTAAGCATCACCATTTTCAACATTGATAATGATAAGAATGGTTTCTTGAGTACCAAGTCAGCACATTAGAATGATTTCTATAAAGGATCATGCGACAAAATTCAGCTTTTCCATCACAGGACTAAATTTCATTTGAAAATATATTAAAATAGAAAACAGTTGTTTTTAATTGTAATAATATTTCACAATATTATACCTTTTTTACTGTAAATTAATAAATGCAGCCTTGGTGAACATAAAATACTTATTTCAAAATCATTCAGAAACCTTTCTTTTAAACAGTAGTGTATAACTTATATGTAAATAATATTCAGTGGAGTAAGGACAGAGGAGGCACATTAGTTAGTTTTTGAGAGTAGTCAGGTTTTTTTCTTGACAGTTAAATGAATGTATAGGCCTATTATTAAAATGCATAATGTTGGATGACACAGTGTTGTTTTGTTTGTCAGGCCTGTTGGAAAGCCCTCAAAGTTTGGCCTATATTCCTATCTTATCTTATCTATATTCCTATTTCCCGTATCTATATCTTTTAATCAGCAGTATGCACCACCACCTCCCCTCCTATGTGGGATGCTTGACAAATGTCCTATCCAGCCTATAACGGCAGATTTCATGTGTCAGACCGGTTTGTCAAAGATATCTTTAGCTCCCACCTTTATGTCAAAGTATAGACAATTTAGCAACATCATAGGTATGCCTGTTAACATGTATGTTAACATTGCATGCATAAAATCACAGGTGATGGATTTATCTTTTTTAGAAATAGTAATCCTGAGGTTCTTGTTTCACTCTGCCTCTGTTTCACCCCACCTCGCTCTCCCTTGATTTGCTGCAAGACCAGTCTTGCCCGGGGTGTGGTGCACTCATTAGTGTTAGCTGTCAATCACTCTTTCATCACTGCACAAATGCTTCCTCTATTAACCACATTAAGAAATCTACACGTGCTCTGTCAAAGCCATGGATACTCAGAAAGGTGGGCTTAGACCTCTGGGGTTCTCTATGTTTTCTATTTTTTTTTTATATCAAATGCATTTTTTTTCCCTACACTGTTAAAAAAAGTCCTGTAGTTGTACAGAAAAAAAAAAACTGCCAGAATTATTGTGTAAAAAATATACCAGTTAAAATGTAAACCTATTAACAGAACACCCTACGGTGACCTGAAGTGCTAAATCAATCACAATTCTGAAAACAAAATAACAATTCACAAACGCAAATGCAAGTCTAAAAAAGAAAATAATTCAGAAAGCACAATGACAAATTCGAAAACAAATTAACATGTCAGAAAGCACAACGACAAATCCGAGAACAAATTAACAAGTCAGAAAACACAACGACAAATCAGACAAACCGGAAGAGGTTATAGTTTGAGACAGCGCCATTGGTTTGGGATTACTCACCGCTGACTGGACGAGGCATCTGTCAATCAACGTATACAGGGAGAACCAGCTGAAGAACAGCAGAGTCGTGGTAGGAAGTTCTGAGATGGTATTAAAGTAGCTCAGTTTAAATGTATTGTATGAATTGCCCTTACTATGGAATAAAAAATACGGGGTGTTTATTTAGATTTAGTTAAAAGTGGCTGTGACTCATCAGCTCCAGTGCTGTAGATGGATAAGTGTGTGTCTGTTGGCTTTTTAACACGATCGACCCGGGTTCGATCCCACCTTTTGCCAAACTTTTTTTTTCTCCCTTTTCAAATCTCGTATCACATCGTAAAGGCATTTATTTTCAATAAAAATTAAGGAAATAATCAAAAAGTTACAAATTAAGTATCGGGTAGGGTTAGGGTAGGTGTAGGGATCGGCTTGTCCCAATAGGTGGCATCCATTTAATAATTAAAATTATAATTTACACTCAATACGTTATTATTGCATACTGTTTTATAATGTACTACAATACTGAAGTGCAGATAATTGCCACTATTTGCAACAAGTAGTATACTTGATAGTAGAAATCCTGCTATT
This sequence comes from Sinocyclocheilus anophthalmus, assembly GCA_018155175.1. Classification (NCBI taxonomy): domain Eukaryota; kingdom Metazoa; phylum Chordata; class Actinopteri; order Cypriniformes; family Cyprinidae; genus Sinocyclocheilus; species Sinocyclocheilus anophthalmus. Next base: position 22,229 of record JADLZN010003487.1, read on the forward strand.
TTAACATAGTGTAAATAGGTATTTGCACTTAGTGTAAATAGCATATTGCTAAAATACTGCTATTTTCACTTAGTGTAAATAGAATCCATTGCTAATACGAGATTTGAAAAAAAAAGTTTGGCAAAAGGTGGGATCGAACCCGGGTCGATCGTGTCAAAAAGCCAATGACACGCACTTATTCATCTGTGCCACTGGAGCTAATGTTTTTACAGCCACTTTTAACTAAATGTAAATACACCCCCCATATTTTTTATTCCACAGTGAGGGCAATTCATACAATACATTTAAACTGAGCTACTTTAATACCATCTCCTAACTTTCTACCACGACTTGTTATAATGTTTTCTGAATTGTTGTTGTGTTTTCTGAATTGTTATTTTGTTTTTTAGACTTGCATTTGCGTTTGTAATTTGTTATTTTGTTTTCAAAATTGTGATTTGCTTTGCACTTCACGGCCACCGTACATAAGCCCATTTTACATCTTAAAAAGTGTCAGTTATATTAATAAATAGATTACATTTTAAACTGGTAAACCCAACAGCTCTTTTCTGCTGAATTATCAAGCTTATGCTGCTACGAAAAACCAATTTTGTACCGTTAACATGTAGCTGATAACCACTATAATAACAAAGATGGTAAAGCAAGATGAAGAATCAAAGTTCATCACAAGTAGACTTTCCACAGGCTGAGGTAAATACTAGTTAATTGTAACACACATGACACGAAAATAATGCAATAAACATTAATTGAACAATACAGGATGTAACATAAAACCCTAACGGATAACAAAACTATGAAGAAACACAATTATTTAAAATACCAACAAATGTGAAGTGTCACCCAGGGAATTCTGGGAATATCAGTTTACAGCTTTTGACTGTAAATAAGCCATTACAGTTGTTTCCTCCCCTGTATAGTAAGGGAACATAGTGTTAACCAATGAACATGTATTTTTTACGGTAGCATTTTAGTCTTTTAAAGTTTCAATAATTTTTACAGTGTGAAGTAATAACACACTATATTAAACTTCCTCTTCAGCTTTTTAAAATTCATTACGACACAAAACTAATTTATATAGGGGTATTACAGTTGTCTTATCCAAAATAACTAATTTTACCGGGGACATTGCCAACTACTGTATATGAGCTATGCAGACAGGTAGACTACTGCTTTGGCCTTATGCCAGTCTTTTGATGTAGATATGTTTTGTTGACAAGCTGGAATCCGTGTTTCATTTTATTTCCCTCTGAATACATAAAGTGAAAAATGTATGAGGTACACACCTACTCCAACTTAAAATAGCATCCAACTCTTGATTTTAAAAGATAGCTCAAGATACAGGATGTTGATAGATTTGGCAGAAATGTCCCACCTGGTGTGCAGATTTGTCACTATAGCCTACCTTGGTTTTTTGTTCTCCTATCTTTTACTTTTTATGCTGTTTGTCTGTGCACACAACACAACACGTGTTGTGTAAAGCATACACAAACAGATTTTTCTTTTTAAACAGGTTTCATATTATTAGCCTAAATTACATTTGACATGTGGCAGACACAACATAGACTGTTATCGGATGAGTCGGCCCCCCTCCTGTTATTGCGTGACAGGCAGTGCTCATCTAGGCTGACTCACACACATGCGTGTATCCAGCCCTGGTGGCATTTCAACCAACCGTAGCGACTCGGTTCAAAAAAAAAAAAGGAAGAACAATTTACGCCCACTCACTCACCTGTGCACACACAACGTCTGAGGTAAGACTGACAAGTCCTCGTACAAGTGAGTGATTCAACACGCTTTAATGTAGGCATGTGGACAGATTGAAAATTAAATATTTAGCATATAGTCTTCTTAAAGGAATAGCTCACTCAAAAATGAAAATGATGATATTATTTACTCACCCTCAAGCTGTTGTTTTCCTGTGAAACAGAAATGAAAATAAATAGGCTATTAAAGAATATAGGCTACTGAGAATGCATAGCTTAAGACATTTTAAGACAACCATAATGGCCATAAACAAAACATGCTGACAACAACGCAACATGAGTGTGAGACAAAAAATTGTTATGGACAAAAATGCAACATGCTGCTAGTGTAGAACACAGGCTACATATATTTTTTTATTTCCTTTGCATAACTGAAATCAAATCAAATATCTAAATGTCACAGTAAATTTGCCAATTCATACCCACAATCACCAGGTTCTTCATATTCGCAGTTTTTATTTTCACCTGTTGGGCAGTGAAGCCTGTGCGTGTGTGCGTGCAGGAGGGGAGCGGCTCCCTCGGAATGCATGTAAATATTACGCACCCCCCAGTTTCCAGGGCAACCATTAATGTAATTTCCGGGTTTATGACGATATTGCAACAGGCTGTCAAATAATTTTAAACGTTTTTTATTTAAACTTTTTTTTTTTTTTGTAATAAAAAAAAAACGCGACTCAGCAAATTAACCTGCTAAAAACATACCAAAAATATTGTGCTCATTCAGTCAATTCTCTGACATCGAATTTTGGCCTTAATCTGCAAACTGGCAAAACCCACAATTTACCATGGTAACAGTTTGTTGAAGCCTCACTGGTCGTTGCTAAGTGATTGTATGTTTCTCAGCAGAACATCCAGCACCCCCACCCATCTCGACATCCACATTCGCCCTCTTAACCCCCCCGGCACAGTCACAAGTTGTCTGACGATACGCGCAGCTCTTTAAAAAAACTGTGGGCTTAATTTTCTTCCTTTAAACATTTTTATCAAAAAATGATAATAATTATTTACTTAATCTAACTTGGAAACCCGCCTGAACTGTAATCAAGGTAAATGTAAAGTAACATAGCCTACACGCTCTTCACAGCCCCCCTCCCTTCGCCCTCCGATTAGCCGCAGCGAACTCCTACATTTTCATGAGAATGACATTAGGAGGTGAGGGGGTTAAACCCGAGGAGAAAACGGGGAGAAACGACGGCAACGCTAATTTTCCGCACAGCGGGAAGCGAGAAAAGAGAACAAAGTGGTCCAAGGGAGCCTCTCCGGATTCAGCGGCTTACTACGCACACCTGCGAGCTCAAAGGCAACGGACAATGTGCCTCCGAAACGGCCAATTACGACCGAGACAACAACCAGTTTTCAATCTGGAGAGAAAGGGTTATGCTGAGGTGGACAGTGAAAGTAGATCCCTTAAAATCGCTCCTTTCTGGCTGTTTTCTCTATATTGAACCCTCGTCTCAAACTTTTTTTTACCACACAAACGTATAATTAAAACTATTTTATTTTAAATAAGTTATAAGTTATTCATATTTTTTCCCTAAACGATACATTTAAAAGGACTCATTATTTTTCCGCATTACAAATCTTAAGTCTAAATAAAATAGTTTAGATGTTTTAAAAATATGAAATACATTCTTGATGTTTAAAAACATACACTGTCACACTAATAATAAACACGTGAGGTAGGGTAAGGATTTTGTCCTCAAATGCATTTTACATTTGTTTGTAAATTGTGAAAAATAAATAATAGCGGTAATATAAATGGCTTTATTTTACATGGAGCAGGTCACCATGTTGAGATCACAAATACTCATTTTAATCTTGGTAGTACCAGACACTCTCTCGCATTAAACTGACCATGACTGAATGCAAATAGTAGTTCCTTTGTCCATCAATGTGATTGATAACACTATTGTCATGATACTGAAGGTCCAAAAATGAAAGAATTCGAGTTGCACGCGACTTGGAAATTACATAAACATTCATTTCAAAATAATCACAACTTGAGACTAGATGTTGAGTTGTCATTTTTTATTCTGTAAGAACAGCCCTTAGAAGAGCCACACACAAAAAAAAACACTGTACAAAAAGGTATTTACAACCAAGATTAAAACCATTTTTAAAAAAAGAAAAATTAAACCGCAAGCTGCAAACTCACTTCAATGGCAATGTAAACTTTTCATTGTGCTTAAATCATTTAATTAACCAAAACACTAACTGAACAAGCTTTGTGGCAACAATGAGCCGGACTGACAAACTTACATTTTTGACTGCCACAAAATGCCACCAGCACAGTTTGAGTTCAAAACAAACCTCAAGACTGACATAACTTTGCATTTTGTTGACAAAGGACCAAGGCCATTGTGGGAGTTGGGGGGGGGTGGGGGGTGGGAGGGGGGGGGGGGGGGGGGGGCGGGTGGGGGGTGGGGGGGGGTGGGGGGGGGGGGGGGGGGGGGGGGTGGGGGGGGGAGGGGGGGGGGGGGGGGGGGGGGGGTGGTGGGGGGGGGGGAGGGGGGGTGGGGGGGGGGGGGGGGGGGGGGGGGGGGGGGGGGGGGGGGGGGGGGGGGGGGGGGGGGGGGGGTGTGGTTGAAAAAATTGGCCAAAAGAAATATTCAGTCAGGTCCACTGAACTCACTGGTCAACCGTACTGTAATGGCAGAAGCAGACTTAATGCTGTGGTAGAATGAGAATGACCAGGTGATTAGTCGATAAACTCCTAGTCTAATGAAGTGCATTGACTGACAGCGAAGATCAGTGCAATTGAGTTTGACCCATAAGAGGGAAATGCTGGAACTCTAGGCCAGACAAACTAAACATTTAGCAATCGGTAAATATGGCAAAAATTCACCATTTACAGGAGTGCCATTTCCTTGTAGAGACTACAAACAAAAAAGTTAGTTCACAAACGTACGTGCACACTGGAACGGTACATATGAATTTACAGCTATTAAAAGTAGGAAAACAAAGCAGAGAGTGACTGAATGACTTTTTTTCTCCTCTCCATTGCAAATTGGGTAACAGTTCTAAGGATTTCTAATTATATGAGGCAAAGTTACAGCTGATCTATACGGTCATGTCCTGCTATTTATTTCAAGAAAGCCCTGAGATTTTCCAAAACACTTTACTAGATCAATACCCAAATTTAAAGACACTTAAAAGGTCAACTTAACCCATCACTCAGTTATTCCATGTGCTGAGCCAGTTTGGGCACACATCCGGGGGAAACCAGATTCACAAAACTAAATTTTTACTCTCCTCAAGGTCACATGGTATGTCCATCACTGGCCATTGCAACCATTATTAGCGGACCCGTTTTGGACCTTGGAGTTCCCAATATGCGGTTTCGCCCTGTTTTGTACCCCAATTAGACTTTGAATAATGATTGCCCACTGCTGCATGAACAACGCATGTTCTAAACATTGCACGGAGCAGAACACGGAAAAGAATACTTGAGGAAAATCTATCTATTCGTGGAACAAAGAGAAGGGATGGCTGTGCAAGCTGACTTAAGCTTAATGTGATGAGAAGTTTAAGAAGTTACGCCTGGTCATAGTGTGAACAGTTGCAAAGACAGAAAACAAGAAACAGCTAAATTTGCTATACAGGTTCAACAGACAACTTCAGATCATTCACAGCAAGGAGGTAGTAAACAATCAGAAGTATTCAGTAATCCATACAGTCTATTTGTAGCACTATGGTCCCAATAAGGGTCCAACTAATAGGAGTTCAGGGAGCATTCCCTAAACTTCAGATATGAGTGAGGGGAACAGTTCCACCAAGATAGTGCTGTTGGACACCAGGGTAGGTTCTCTGGTTTGAGCTATCGCTGGTATCACCACCTGGAATGTACATGCTAATCATGTCCCTCAGGTCCCCTTGGAAAGCCCCACGGTGGTGGCCAGTAGGCGAATGGGATAGTGGTTCTGGTTTAACCATAGACATCACTGGGCTGGGCTGCTGAGGGCTGCCACTATATGACATTTGGCTGTGGACAAAAAAAAAAGACAGACAAATTTAGCCAAGATAGCATCAAAAAAAAAAATTAGGAAATCAGACAGACAAGAGCAGCATGGAGAATCCGTATCTTTCCTCACATAAAACGCCTCTGCATCTGCTCCCAGTAATGCTGACAAGCAAATAACAGGTCTATACAGGTTAAGCCAGCTTAGTTGTGGTGACTCTGAGATTACATTTATAGGCAAATAATGAATAAATGTGCGTTTATAACGAGATTATAGACAACTTCAATAGGTGAGCGGTTTTGAGGATCAAATTAAGTGGCAAGTTGAGCACATTCAGCACAAAAACCATTAGTCTGAGAAATGCCATCTTCAAAACTCTTAAACTAAATAAAAAGTAAAAAGTAAAAGTAATTATACATACTAGAATTTATATTAAATCTTATCTAATGAAACTATTTAAAGTGAACGATTCTTAAACTCCTCTTCATAAATTTACGCAGAATGAAATCCGAACCAGTTAACATGAATTTCTGTGCGCGTTCGCCCCCCACCACTAGTTTTCCAGTTCCACAGATCGTCAAGCCACCCTAAACCTAAAAAAAATAAGTAAATGACAAACTTTGATAAAAGAAACCTGTAAGAGCTGGCGCCGTTCATGTACGTCTGTGCCGACGGGTACTGGAGAGCCGACAGGTCGTACCGGTGCAGCTGTTGCGGGTATCCGAGTGCTTCACCCTGCATTGCCATATAACCAGCGGTGTGACCCCAGCCATAGCCGTCCATTCTCGGGCTCCCACCTTGTCCCTGTGCCACGGCTGATGCCAGCAGGTTGCCGGCTGCGAGAGGATATTTACCGACGGGATTGTCCTTCTTGAGGAGAGCTTTGGTCTTACGCCGAGGTTTGTATTTGTAGTCGGGGTATTCCTTCATGTGTACGGCCCGCAACCGTTTGGCCTCATCGATGAACGGCCGCTTCTCCGTGTCCGTTAAAAGTTTCCATTCCGCCCCGAGGCGTTTGCTTATCTCCGAGTTGTGCATTTTGGGGTTCTCCTGTGCCATCTTCCTCCGCTGACCCCGGGACCACACCATAAACGCATTCATGGGGCGCTTCACTTTGTCCATGGGGTCCCCGCCGGGTGGACAAGAGGTGTTTGATCCGTGGCCAACCCCGCTGACCGGAGGAGACATCCCTGGACTGTTGTGGTGGGGATGAGGCTGACCCGCGGTCTTCAGTTCATGTTCCACCATCATGCTGTACATCATGCCACTACACACTTTGAGTTTCAATCGCTCAATGTGTAAGGCAGCCAATTAAAAGTGTCCAAGCGAACCTAATCAGCTCAAACAAATCCGGCGCAGGTGAAGTCTCTTTAGGCTACAGTCGGGATTGTCTGGCCAAACAGCAGCAGTCAAAAAAGAACTCCACGATGAATCAAAACATTTAGAACAAGTTTTTCAAACAAAATATAGTAAAAAGGGCGCGAAAAGCTCCTCAATCACAGCTGTTTGTCTAAATTCTGCTGAACTCTATCCACAAGCCACTTGTTGAGCCGCAATAGTTTGCAGTCACGTTGAACCAATTGTATAATTGTATTCCACGTCTGACCAATCAGCGCTCAACGCAACCATTTGCTCATTTGCATATCAATTGTAGGGGTGTGGTGTTTTTATGTCGCAGATCACTTGTTGCAAGAGGTTAGAGCGAAATCGAGGCTTAGTTTGTTGTTTAAAGGGCACTAATTATCTGTTACTATTAATGATTACATATTGTAGTAGATATGTTCATGGAGTATTTTTAATACACTCTTTTTTATTATTAACGAACTTTTAAAAGATGCACACATAAATGTTGTGTAATTTTGGACCTGCTTTCTGCTTTCTTTGAATCACTTTCTATGACTTCATTAGTTTCACTTTACACCTTTACACTTTCTGTGTCTTCTATTGTTAGTTCCTAACCCTGTCACCCTGGGGTCATGGGAAAAAGACTGGCCTGAGAAAACTAGCAGTGCATTGCAAAAGTTATTTTAAAGTGTGTTATTTGAAACTATTTTTAATAATACACTATTATAAAATAAAACAATAGTGTATTATTTTATTGTTATATGAATCAGTTGTTATTCCACTGTGTAAATTGTGTTAAGTAATTTTGTTTAAATCTTGTGTGAGCTTTATATGTTTTCTGGGTAAATTTGTGATTTTCTTTTTTCTTTTTACACACAATATATAATTAGATGCTTGTTTTCAAGTCATCATACAGCAATGTGCCATTGCTCCCTTTTGATGACAATTTATGGCATGTGACTTTCTATAGGTGTGGGATTTTCTGTGTTCGTAATTGCTTGAGAAAAGGTGTGGGTGCAAAGCTTTATGTTGTTTCTTTCTCTTTTTTTGTAGACACAGGTGTGAGTGCTTGTGAGTTTGCAGGTGCGTTGTGAACCATGTGAGCTGCCTCTGTTCGTGACTGACAGTTACGCCTTTATGCCAATCAAACCACAAATTGTGGGGCTTCATTCTTGTATAACCATATCCAAAAAAATGTTTTGGACAAACAGAAAACCTCTTATGGAGAGTGCCCAACTCGTTCTGCCATCCTCTTTTTTTCTCCCAGTTGGTTTGTGACAGCATCAAGACAGCTCAGAGAATTTCTCCGAAATGTTAAGGCTGGCCCCTAAACAAACACAGGTCGTTTAAAGCCCTCATGTTTGCATACACATGTGCTTCACATGCCTCTCTATGACTATTGTATGGCTTTTTTTTAAACCAGTGTTTTCATGGGTTTGAATATGTATGTCCAAAACAAGTTACAACACAGTTGTTTTTCCAAAGCGCACACAAAAGATAACCACCCATTCAGCTGGGCTCTGCTGCTCAAACACGGCTACCTGAATCAACCTGTAAGGGAGAATCAACATGAGTTCTCTGACTGAACTAAATAAATATTGCGGCTAGATTGTTTTTGCTTATTTGTTCTTCCTTTTGTTTGTGTGTGTGTGTGTGCGTGCGTGCGTGCATGCATTCGTCCCCCTATTTAATTATAGTTATTGAAATATAAATTATAATTTCCTTTTTTGAATTAACAATTTGTTATATTAAAAAAAAAATCTACATTAATTATACAAATTACAATGTTAACATCATTATGTTTTATGATTTCTGAAATATGAATTATAAATAAAAAAATTGTTTTTGATCATCAGAAAATTTCAAGAAAGCTTATTAGAAAGTTTCATTAGAATAAGAAAGTCATTGTATTAGAAACAGGAGAATCCTGATTAAATATTTGAACACTTCCTTGATTTGACAAAAACTTTACATAGAAACTTTGTTATGCATTTTTAAAAGGACAGTGAATTTCTAGAACTTAGCCAGTTGTTGTTGTTATTATTATTATTCTTTTGTAAATAGTAAATTTAATCATCACTTGCTCCAACAAAATTTGTGAATAAATGTAAAATCTTTATAATTGCAAATAAATAAAGGTAAAAAAGGGTTTGGAGGGTAAAAAAGAAAGAAAAAAAGAAACAAACAAACAAACAAAAACTGATATGCTTTAACAGTTTTTGGTTGATGTTTTTTTAAACAATATTTGGACTCAAGCATTCAGAAAATTTTTAATTAGAATATATTATAGTGTATTAATACCTTTTTGAGTTTTTGTTTTAATCTGTGAACAATGAAAGTTTAAATGATATGTCATTCATTGGGGCAAATATGACATTTTGATTTGAATTAGGAAATCCAATAGAGTAAATGAAGTGGCCTAAAAATGATGAGACTGAGTTCACAATAAATTACAATGGCCTAAAGAAAGGAGGACGGATGAGGAAAAGCTTGAGGAGAAGGGAGAATGGCAAAGATAAAGAAGAAAAGAGAGACTGAGAGGGGAAGAGGGCAACTTGGAGAGAGTGCAGTTTGTCCCTGAGTCCTCCCTGACAGACCGAGTGAATGGGGCCTCTATTCTCTCCCTTCTTATGTAAATGGAGGCTTCAGTCTCCTAGCCATCCGTCACTGCACAGAAAGACCCTGGCAGGCCCTTTACGAGCCTCCTGCTCGCATAATCCCTGAGCCCACAATCATGCGCCCAGCAGGGGGAGTGGGGGAAGTGGCAGGGGGGTTACCATGCAGACCATGAAAGTGTTCGGCGGGCCACCTACACTGAGCGCACATAATCAAAACATTTCTCATAAGGTGTATAGCCCTCGGTGAGATGGAGGGGAGAGGTTGTTATGCCTCCGATGGAGGGCTGTGATAGGAGGAAGAATGTTGGAAAAGAAGACTGTGGGTATAAAAGGGCAGGAAAGAGGGGATTGGTACAATGAATTGAATGAAGGGGACGTGGGACAGGGGTACATGATGCGGGAATTAACATAGTGTTTGCGTGATGGACAAGTGAATGAGGGCCCATGCATTATGTCAGGGGATGTTGGTGAAGCGATCTCGCTGAAGTGATCAAAAGTTGCAGCCGTGGAATTGTAATGACACAGGCCTTCTGAGAGTTTGGATAACTATTGGCTCACATACGTGTGAATAGAACATTTCCTAATACATCCTCGTGTGCTGGAATGACAAGGCCAATCTGATTATTATGCGTCCCGAGTTTGTGCCACAGCTGAAAGCTCCTTTCTCTCCTGTGGATCCAGATGGTGTATAGATCTGCCATCTGGTGGACGCACTCAGAACTTGCCATTGAAAGAGCTGTAGAACGATCTCTTGGCTCTTGGTTCATGAGGTGCATCTCTCAGGAGTTCTTCACAGTAAAATGGGTACCGGATTTACCATAATGATATAATAACGTGGTGATTAAATACCTCATTAAGTATGGTTATCGAACAAGAAGCAATAGTTTAGTTTTGCCCAAATGAGAATAGCTTTAGTTACAACGAATAAGATTTAACATAACATTTAACTTATTGATCAAAGTGCAAATGCTTGTTAATGTAACATGACATCGTAACATAAGATCATTCTGACACTAGTTGTGATCAGTTGGCACTGCTTTGCAAGTATCATCCAAGTATCTAACAAAATGTAAACTACATATCTTTGAAACTACACACAATAGAAAAATGAATCACGGCATAGTTTATTAAGTACGTCCATCGGTTTGAATTTACTTACATTATCATATTTTCAAATATATTCATACAAAATTCTTAGCCATTACTATAAATCTTTGTGAAAATTCAATTTAATTCGTAAAAATGTATAACGATTGTTTAAATATGGCTGGCTGTGGAACAAGCTAGACTCAATTAGTTGATAATTTTATTGATATATAAAACTGGATACTGGGTCTTTAAAAAAACATTGATTATTAGTATCATGACATAAATCGGACGGTTTTATACGACTGATAAATATGCATCAAAGGTGTAGGTTAAAACGACGCAATTTATATGGACGGTCATTTGTACATGCAAATTAAAATGTTCTTTTTAAAAGTATACCCGACCCCAAAATGAAGATTTGCTGAACATTTACGCATCCGGTTTCAACACAGCATTTCACTTCACAAGACATTGTGGATTACTTGGATGCTTTTAATCAACTGTTTGAACTCTTAATCCTGACAGCTACCATTCACTGCAGAGGATCCACTGGTGACCAAATGACAAACTTCGTTCCCATCGTCCTTAATTACGGATTCAGCTAATACTGGACATTTTTCCAAGTCTGCCATCTAACCCTACAACTGATCAAACAGTTTGAATGCTGAAAGACAGTGATTGAAATGCTGATAAAGCAATAAAAATAGAAAAAGTTATTCGCCGTTGAGCTTCCAAAGGGAACCAAGTAAAACAAGTTCAACCAGGACAGGATCCACGAATTTACACTTGGAGTTGTCACATTTGTACCAGATGAAACCATAGACACTGTAACTTAATCGCAATTAACTAGTAAGAGTCAGCTTAGGATGTTAAAAATGGGAACCTTTATTTCAGACCATTAAAATAAATACTATGCAGAGTCCAATGTAGAAAACATTTAATACATGGCTTCTGTCTCAAAAAGGTTAATAATCATCACATTTGTAATAAATTTGTTTAAAAAAATAGCACTGACCAATGTAAACCCCACATCCAAACCCACCCAACAAAAGACAGGCATTTTTTGAACAATGCAAAGATATGATCTCTATACACTCTACTACTGCAGTTTGGTCCTTTACATATTTAGACCCAGCCAACACAGTTTAGTGAGGTAGGTTGTAGGAGCAACACTCCCCGATAGGACTTTGATGCAGAGAAATCTGAGGCAATACCAAGGTGGGGGTGTTAACCAGCCATACCAAATTCATTTCCAACGCCTTCAGCCACCCATCCTGCCACAGTAAAGCCTATTTACAAAAACCAAAAAGCTACAACCACACACACAGGACAACACAAGGGATGTAACAGAAGAATTAGACCAGAAGAAAATGACTGGTCTAATTCTAAATGACCACATTTTGCAACTTTACAAATCGGGTTTGTTCTCACAATCCAGCTTCCTTTTGGACTGAAGCATCTTACAGTACTCAGATGCTTCCGTAAAAGGAAAATGGCAGTGACTAAGATTTGGAACAAGTGTCCAAGTTCCCCAAATAAAACACAAATAATTATGTATTTTACATCCTTTGCCCTGTGTCACAAAAAAAGAAAAAAATTCCAATGTTAAACAGTCACATCTCAAAAATGGTTAAACCAACACCATCAAGAAAAGCAGGACATGTCTTCAATCCATCATGCCAGTCAATGCATTAACAGTTACACCATACATGCAAATAAGCCCTGCCACTCTGCCTCTTGATCAGTAGATGGCACTGCTCAAAAAGGTCAAGATTAAATGAGCCTTAGGAATATTGAGTATTCATTCTGAATAATTGAGTGATGTGACCGCCATATTGGATTAATGAAAAAGGCACCCCCTCAGAATTAACAGTACTTGATTTGTGAGGGAGTTGCATGAAAAGAGATGTGGGATGGAATGAGAATAAAGAGGGAATGGAAGGGGGGGTGAGAGAATAGAGATGGGGATGAGGCAGGGTCTTAGATCAAATCAGCAACGTTCATGGGCATTTCCTCCACAGTTGTATTGTAGAAGGTCTCAATGTCTCGGAGTGTGCGCTTGTCATCTTCAGTGACCATGTTGATAGCAACACCCTTTCTGCCAAAACGGCCACCACGTCCAATTCTACACAAATAAAGCACTGATATTACACAACAGCCAGAATTGCACAAATCAGTCAAAGATAGCAGAAAGAGTTTTGTTGACTTACCGGTGGATATAGTTCTCCCTGTTGGTTGGAAGGTCATAGTTGATTACCAGGGAAACCTGCTGCACATCAATGCCTCTTGCCTTAAAGTACATAAAAATAAATGAAAGACTTTAGTACAGATTCAAGAACAAAAAGACATTCAACTAGCAACCTAAATATTTAAAAGCACAGATTCTGCAAATGTTTGAAACAAGTGTGAATGTCAACTGCTTTATAGTCGTGCAGAGGGACTTGGCGGCCCAGGCACTGTGGAGAGCAGTTAGAATAGTCTCCCAAAGACCTTAATACCCATCACAGCACAGAAAGCTGGTGGAAGAGGTATCATCTCAGAATTGTGGGTGAAGGTTGCTTACCAGTAGGTCAGTAGTGATGAGGACTCTGCTGGAGCCAGAGCGGAACTCTTTCATGATGACGTCCCTCTCCTTTTGCTCCATGTCACCATGCTACGAAAACAGTACAAGTTCATAAAACACAAAGATATATCATTTAACAAATGTCACAATATGTTAGTCACTCACCAGCGCAGAAACAGTGAAGTCCCTCGCATGCATTTTCTCAGTCAGCCAGTCCACCTTTCTACGAGTGTTGATGAAAATGACAGCCTGAGTAATGGTCAGGGTTTCGTAAAGATCACACAATGTGTCCAACTTCCACTCCTTAAAAGATAGAGAGAAACAACTTAGCGCCAAAAAAAAAACTTCAGCTCTGCCACTAGTTGGTGCTGTTTTCAGACTAAAGTCAAGATCATGTTCACAGAATCCGACAGGCTCAAATGCACAGATAAGCAAAACACTCATCAGACACTGAGCACTGCAGGGAGTCTGGGATCAGTTGACACGCATGGGGATCATCACAAAACAGCATTACAACTTCGGTAACAAATGATTGTAACCTTGGACAAATTAAGCTTTGATACAAATATTCCTTCCTTAACCCCAAATTCTCCACTCACCTCTTTCTCAACATTGATGTAGAACTGCCGGATACCCTCAAGGGTCAGCTCTTCCTTCTTAACTAGGATACGAATAGGATCTCTCATGAATTTTGAGGTCACCTCCAGCACCTCCTGAGGCATGGTGGCAGACAAAAGAATCACCTGGAAATGGTAAAAATGTGCACACGTTACAGCTTACAAAATGAGTTAACACTAACCACAACCTGAACATGCCCATAACATGAAAAGGTAAATTTACAGTCACCGTGATCATCCTATTGCAGTAGATTTGACCAAGACAGACAATTTACTGCTATGCCAGCTTTCATCTCTTGAAGTTAAAATATACAGCAATTAAAAACGTATTTAGGATATAAAATGTCAGCTGCTTAATAGTCATGAAGAGGGACCCATGAGCCCAATCATAGTGGAGAGCAGTTACATTACTCTACCAAAGTTCATGATTCCCATCACAGCACAGAAAGCTGGTAGGTGAGAGACTTGGTGTGGGTACCAAGAAAATCAAACCAAAAAGGATTAGCTCACCTGAGTATCTGTGCCCAACTTCTGAAAGATCTCATAGATTTGGTCCTTGAAACCACGGCTTAACATTTCATCTGCCTCATCCAGTGCAAACATCTTTATATATTTGGGAGCTGAAAAAGGGAAAGTCATAATTTCAAGCCATTGCCATGCAGATTATTAAACCTTTAAGAAAAAACTCAATTAATAGAACAGGTAGTAGAGAAAATGCTAGTACAAGTCTCAATTAAGACAGTCCACTGAAACAAGTGATTGTCACCTGCACTTACAAAGATATCTGCGGTTGAGCATGTCAAACACACGGCCAGGGGTTCCAACTACTATGTGGGGCACATCAGCCTGAAGCTTCTGAACGTCATTACGGACATTGGTGCCACCAATGCAGGCATGGCAGGTTGCCCCCATGTAGTCTCCAAGAGCCAGCACCACCTTCTGAATCTGAGGAAGACAAAGACATTTTAGCAATAACTAAAATAGATCAACTCCATTTAACTGGATCTGAAAAAACATCTGTGCTCACGAGTCACTGCAAAATGACTAGTCAATCATCTTATCATCAGAGATTTGGCAAGTATCTGTGCCCATACCATGAAACAGTCTTTTCTCACTGTGTTGAGCTGACTGGGATGAATATGGCATTCAATTATTCTCCCCCTAACAGATATAGGACTTTGTGTCACTAACAGACACAGCCTTGCCCATTTAATAGGGGACATGCTTATAAACCTGAAGTGTTTGCCACACTTTGTACTGATTCTGCCTTTTTGTTGGAGGTTTTGGAGACACAGAATACAAAGTGCTACAACAAACCTGAATGAGTAATGGTTCTCACCTGTTGGGCAAGCTCTCTGGTAGGAGCCAGCACCATAGCTTGTGTAGCCTTCAGGTCCACATCAATCTGCTGCATGATGGAGATAGCAAAGGTGGCGGTCTTTCCTGTGCCAGACTGAGCCTGTGCAATGACATCATAACCTACATGCACAAAAAAAGGCAGAAAATTAACAAATGCCCAATCAATCACATGGAGTTTTACTCTGGCTGTTACAATTTACAGTACCAAGCCAGCTTATGCCCATACCATGAAACAGTCTATGCCTCACTGTACTGAGTTGACTGGGATGAATATGGGCTTTATTTAATTTGCCCTTACCAGATATAGGTCAGAATGTCACTGACAGACACTGCCCTGCCCAATTGATAAGGGCATGAATAAACTGATCTTATGACTCCATTAAGTGACTAAAACACAGACTATTCAAGAAATTGAGTTTTACATACCCTTGATACAAGGGAGAATTGCCCTCTGCTGAATGGCAGAAGGTTTCTCAAAACCATAAGCATAGATTCCTCGGAGAAGAGCTTCTCGCAGGTTCATATCATCAAAACTATCAACAATCTCCTTCCAGTTGCTCTGTAAAAAAAATAAATAAAAAAAAAAAAAAAAGACTGAGGAAAAACCATGCATGCACATATAATATATATAGTGACAGAGAACTCTGCCATTCCCATGTAATTAATTCCTAACATAAAGAGGGATCAACGCTATACAAGCTTTGACAAGTATCTGTGCCCATACCATGAAACAGTCTTTTTCTCACTGTATTGAGCTGACTGGGATGAATATGGCCTTCATTTGCTCTGCCCCTAACAGATATAGGACTTTGTGTCACTGACAGACACAGCCTTGCCCATTTAATAGGGGACATGCTTATAAAACTTCCTTTTTGGAAAGGTTTCTTACACTTTCCTCTATGGAAAAGCACCAACCTGTACAGTGCTACAACAAGCCTGAATCAGTAATGGTTCTCACCTGTTATCAATACAATTAAAGGTGGTTTAAAAAAAAAAAAAACACCAATGCTTATACTGTATGTGAAATGGCTCTTATGAGACACCAACCTCAATTACGCCATCTGGCTCCATCCCCTCAGGGCCATTGTCTCTGGTTCTGAAACAAAACGTTGTAATTAGTATAGCTTTTATGTAAAACTCATTTCACATTCACAGTTGTGACCTTAAAAAAAAACCCCAAGAGCACATTTTTACAATACCTTTAACTAAACAGTAGATTGAGTGGATTCCAACCAATATTTGCTACCCCCAGTCCCTTTTAGTGCAGGGGAATTGCCTACACACATCTATTGTTAAATGTCTAAAAGACCTACTTTAAAAGAGAAGTTTCACGCAAAAACTAAAACTTACTTAAACACGTGACTTTGCTCTATGGAACACAAAAGTATAACGACAGCCTCAGTCACCGTTCACTTTCATTTTATGGAAAATGATCTAGTGACCTATCATTCTGTCTAACGCTCTCTTTTGGGTCCACAGGGAAAACGTCACACCGGTTTGGATGACGATTTTGATCGTAATCATCGGCAATACCGATAAAACTGCGTTAGTTTTAATTTAAACAGACATCGTAACTTCGTCGTAAAATGTGGCAGCCATTTTCGCTGAGCGCCATTATCAACGTGGCTCCACTAATTCACAATGACGCGTCGGTAACAATCGATCATTAAAATGTAGGATTTTATAAAAAGCGATATAAAATTAACATGTGCGTCACCACAGTATTATACCAATACATGATGACACTTATTTTTAGACATACAGTAATACTAGTAAACTTTTCAACGACGACATTGCTTCCTCTTTTCTTAAATAATTAATAAAATAAAAATGTTCTATCAATTTATATTATATTTGGGCCTATCCTCAGATAGGCCCAAGGCCTAGCTGAGGATAGGCCTTGGGCCTACACTGCCAGACCACTCCATTGTCTCGCCCAGGAAAGGCCATGTGCCCTACATAATTTCTCATTTTCAGGCCTACATCTGCTAACGAATCCCATTTTTATTACTACATGGCACCAGATACGGAGTTCTCACGTAAAGTATATTACAACAAATCTTTAAAATGTAGGTAATCGGCTTAAAATGAGGAGAAGGGAGCGACCATGTGCCGCATGGACGCGCCGGTCACACGAGGAACTGAACGAGCGCGTGAGACACGTTGCGTCACAAGAACCGGCATTCTAACGGAACGTCGAGTAGACGTTACAAAACCCATTTTAAAAGACTTTCCAACAAACATTACGGATATAACGTAAAAACAAAGTGACCGGTGCTTACACTACCTGGTGAAAAAACACTTTCCTAAAACATTTCAACGAGGCGGGAACCATAAAGAACGAACGTACCAAACCGGCTGATAATGTTAGCTTTTGAATCGCTGATGAAAGACAAATATTCTATATTTTCAAACAAATCATGTGAAATCAACGACACTGGCTGAACATTTAAAGTGAACGGCAACCATTTACACAAACGGGGGGAAAAGACTCTTCGAGCACGTTATCTTACCTATCTTCATGTTCAGACGACATTATCACAAAGGACTGAGGACTGGCGGAAACGCGCAAATACTTAAACCGTGACGACAACCAGCTCTCATTGATTGGCCATCGTCCCGTTCAGTCAGATTATACACCCGCCCAGCGTGACTTCCCATTGGTTCAGAAACGATCGGTACCGCCCTATTATAAGCGCCTGTTTGAGACGTCACGAAAAATCCTAGCTGGAAGTTAAACCACAACTTTGCCTTTTCTCTAAGAAATTTGACGTTTGGTTTTCCAGAATATACTTTTTATAAATGACCTGTTTTAATGAGTAAAATAACTAAATTAATAACAATTAATTTGCAAAGTGTAAACCATTTTTTCATCCCTAAGATTTGAGGTTATTATACATATTTAAATAAAATGTGAAAGTGACTGAAGTAACAATATATGAGCTATGAGGACGTATTTGTTAATTGGATTTGAATAGACTGTAAAGGTACTTTCATTATGTTAATGTGTGTCTTACTAATTTATTTATTTTTGCTTTCGAGCTGTTGCTAACTGCACTGGAATTAAAAAAAGTAAATTAAAAAACCTTGTTTCTATGTCAAATTCTAATTTGCTCACTTCTAGAAAATACAGTCAGAGGTAACTCTTCCCTTATTACCCAAGAGCTGTTTTCCTGTACATAAATGTTGCAAGTGAGTCATTTATGATTCACAGCTTGTGTTGCTAGTGGGTCATTTAATAGTCCATACAAATATGCTTTGAGGAAAAACCAGCTTACTGGTATCATTTCCAGTTTGAATAAGGGCGAACACAGCATAACCTGAGAATACCTCACTGACACGTTGATTCAGTAACACCACTTCATTATAAATCCCGGCCATTTCATAATATCATGTTATCATTAATTGCAACGTGACTCACAGAATAATAAGTGTTCCGATGAATACACAGATCATTATTTTCATAAGATGATTTATTAAAAACAAAACTGCAGACATGATTTGTCACTTGCGTTAGAGCACAGATACCCTCATGCCAACATTTCGGATCAGCAACATCTTTATGCACAGAACAAAAGCAAAATCTGAAACAGAGTGTTCCTTTTAGGCAGTATGTCACAAGGGCAAGACAGGCTTTCGACCGTAAATCACCTCAGATCTCTCAGGCAAGATGTTGGGCTCCAGTGCGAAACCAAACAAAAAAAGTTATACAAAATAAAAATAAAAGTGAGCGAGGATGAAATATCCTTAGTGTGAAGTCTCTCAGGCCATTTGGACAAATGTATATTTTTCTCCACTGGCTGTGCAGTCTTTAGACAAATATCACAGTGAGAGCTTGCAATAACACAGTTCTTTGTACATAAGTCTCCTCAGTTTGGGCATGTCTTGTTGACTGAAGCTGAAGGGCTGACCCAATGCGAGACACTTGCAATACTAAAGAAGAGGTGGAGAAAATAAAGAGAGAAATAAGAGGTAAATCTTTTGTGTGTAATTGATGAAAAGACATCTCAAACAACATATGTTCTGACAAATGCTTTATGGTTTTTAATAGAGCTTAATGGATTTTACTCTGGATAAACTGCTATAAATGTACAGTACTGAGTCAGTTAATCTGATTCTTATCAACCACTCATAAAACTTCAGGATGAAGTTGGTGTATATATACCTGCAGGACAAATGCACCACAGTCACTGTCATTATTCTGTCTGCCAACATTCTGTAACATAAAAAAGAGAGGCTCTAATAATTGTCAATCAAACAACTGAACAACATTAGACATTACAAAAGAAGTCAAGTAGCAATTTATGGTAACAGTCACTGCAGTGACTGGACTCACCATTTTAAAAAAACCTTTCCACCCTGTGCAAAAGTCTCTCTTCTCTTTTATCATGGCTTCTGCCTGAAGGTATTTAAAAATATGCTGTGGAGAGAAAAAATGTCACTTAGCTGAGATAAATTACAAACACAAAAACAAAGGTTAAGAATTATTTTTTTATCTAATGTTTTAGACATTACACACAACTTTAAAGAAATTTTATAGCTTTTAAAGAAGTTTTTGACTGTGCATAAAACAATATTTTTTGTAGGGCTTTTACTTTGGGGCAGCGGCGATTAAGGGTTCGCTGAGAATCGAAGTACGTGATGAAGCGCTGTTTAATATCAACCGAGACCAGTGACCAGTGCACTTCTAAATGAATGGGAATCAACAACAGATCCTTCTGGAAGATGTCCACCTGAAACATGTTTGTACTTTTATTAATAAAATCATAGTTCTGCTGATTTGCTTTAAGGATTATTACTAAAGAATGGACCCAAATAAATTAATCATTAATTAGTACATGATTATGTTATGTACATAAGAAGATCATAAACTTCTAAAGTGTGGGGTCAGTAAGATTTTTCTTTTTAAGAAATTACAGATAATGCAGCAAGGTTGCATTCAATTTATCAAAAGTAAAGACATTTATAATGTATTGCAAATAAATGCTGTTCTTATGAATTTTCTTACATTCTTTGTCCACCGTTTCACTCCATCATAACCTTTGGTCCTCAACTTGTCATAAAAGAAACTGTTAAAGAAGTGCACCTAAAATGAAGGAGATGCCATTAGATATAACAGAAAGCACTGAACAACTGAATACAAATTAACTTTCCCCAACAATCAACAAAAACTATAAAATTGACTTACCAACTCACAATAATTTGTGTCTAAAAAAGTTCACTTTATTATATACATTGATTACTGAACAGTCCAGGATACATTTGTATTTCATAACGTTTGTTATTAAGGTTGAACTAGGATCAGGTTAACTAATATGACAGAATAGGAGAATTACACAGGAGAAATGAGAAATAACTAAAGAATAATAATCACCTTTTCAGGCACCGAATCCATCACAAGGTCTCCATACATGTTCATGACCTTAAGAAATCAGATGTGTGCATAAGAACAATGTGTGCATTAAGCTGGACAGATGAAAAATGAATGGAAAATAGTGCACTGCATTTATAACTCAAAACTGACCTGGTCATTGAGCCAATTCTGTCCATAGAGGGTGCTGAGATCATCCATTGTGAGAACATGACGCTTGTAATTCACCCGAAACCCTTTCACCATGGCAGTCCCTGGTGATCTCTGGTAGGACTGAATTAAATGTTGCACCATGACTTTCCTGTGGGCACATGGCAAAGAAAAAAAAAAAAACTTTAGTTCCTTCCAAAGATGCATATGGTACACAATAAATGCACAAAGACAAACAACTGAAAGAAAGAGAGTGTATTTGAGGTTGTGCATGTGTGAGACCTGTGTGGCTGAGTGAAGTCCTCATTGAAGACGCCCTGCAATTCCTCAACAATATCATCTGAATGTACAGGAATCAGACTTCCATACTTTTGAAGGTACTTGTCAAGAAGACCTGAAAAATAAATAAATGCATGCATGAGGAACCACAGAGTTTTGAACATGTTTTCCATTTAAACACCAAATTAGGTGAGAAATTTCATTTGTCTACTTAAAAAGGCAGTCTGGATGATTCAGAAATAAAATAAAACTAAAAAAAAAATTGTCTTAATGCCAGTTTTATGCCAATAGCTTGAGTATAACATCCACTTTAAACTGCAATCTTGGCGTAAAGTCCTATATTTTCCAAATATTAATCACTGGACATACTTCCATATCATAACCAAAAGAGATTGGATGTATGTTTCTACAGCTTTTAGAGAACAACAGTTCTACCTTGGACATAGGACCTGTGCTCATCTGTAAGGGTCATCGCCATCCTCTGAGTGGTGGGCTTCAGGGGCATAGAAAGATATTGCTGACCACCACTGACTGTTGAATTAGACTGAGAAACCCCATGATAACCATTGAAAACAGAGAAATTGTTTTCTGTGGAGAGAAAACAAACATATAATATATTGCAGTTCTGACTATAATTCTACTTACTCTTAATCAGTAGTTTTCAACAGTGTGAGGGACCCCCTCCGAAAATAATTAATTTCTATTATGTTACATTATTGCCTTTTTATTTCTACTCACTATAGTACTGTACTGATGCATTTAAAATATAATTCATATTATTTTAATCAATCAATCAGTCATTAATTTATTTAAATCAAAGCATTCCCTTGCAGCCCCCATTCCCCAGATTGAAAATCTCTGCTCTAAATAACGAGAAAAGAAAGTCTCACCTGTTTCTCTTTCACTTGTCTCCAAACCTGTTTGTGATGAGCCCATGGTGTCATATCCCTGCTCATACCGTCTCTTGCTGGCATAAAGGCTATACTGGCGCCACCTCCTTGCCCGTCGATACCCTAAGGTGCTGGCCCACTGGGCCCGCTGTCTCCACGTTTTCCAATTCTGCACAAGCCGGTTGCGTATCCTTGCACTAGACCGCAGTCTTCGCCATCGCTTCAGCCTTTGCTGTCTAAGTCCACGAAGCCGAATCCAGAAAGGCTTCTCAGGAAAGTCTCTGGCTTGGAATTTGGCCTCCCCTTCATGCAAGGACACCTGCTGCCGATAATTATTAGCGAGCATGGCTTGCGGTTGTGATTCAAATGGCATTTGCCAGTCTTCCACTTCATCTTTCTCCTCCCATGGAACACATTCTGAATCGATGTCTTCCTCATCTCGTTCTTCTTCTTCCATATCTTCTTCATCCTCATCAAAGCCAGCTTCTTCATCATCCTCTACCGGTTCAATGTACTCTCCAGTCCAGACTTGTTCCTTGTGACCTAGTTTGAGGTGAATGGGGCTGGTAGCATTAGGAGGGGAGTTTGGATCCATTAGAACACCTCCCATGCCCCCAACACTGCTGGCTTTCTGGCTCACAGTCAAGGAGAGTTCACCTTGCCAGCGGTTCTGGGCCAGGCTTCCACCGCTGTCTCTCATAGTCCACTGGCAACCTGCTATCTGCGCCAGCTCGCCGCCTGCAAGGGTGAGAATTAGGGTCATTTCAGTGCCTTGAATTTTGTTTAAGGTGCAGGCAGGTAATTTGCACAGTACAGATGTGTTACTTGTTACTTATAAGACCAGTAATCAAGTCAGTTATATATGGTGACTCGCAAAGTGAAGCAGATGTTAGCTACCATACATATATCTACTTTTGACATTTTAAATACATACAATAGCATATTTTATATACGGTTCTCATTTACTCTAATTTAAACGCATCGAATACTGGAGCAGAACAATTTACACAGAAAGCAGGTATTAGCGTTATTAGACAGAATGCAATTGTCTGTGCTCGTTTAACCAAGCACGATTCATGACATTTGCAGATATATTCATGTTCAGTATATTCAGATATATCCATGGGCAATTGTATAATCAACGACTAAATGAACGGAGAACATGTCTCATGCAGCTTCATATCCACCAAGCCGTTCAAAAGCCATTTCATTTCTTGAAACAACTCGTGTTTAGTGCGTTTGGCAATGGTAGACGTTATAATTCACGGTTCCTTCGGTATTTTTCGCTTGTTGGCATGTGCAAATTTGCTGACTAGCTTTCGAGCTAACAGCTGCCTACAGTCTATTCAATTGTGCTCACATATCACTCACCTTTTACGTGCAGTTTTACACCAGTGTAAGATAACAGCACACACAGCAGCTTCGCCTTTATTTTCCACAAATTTGGGGCAGATAAACCAAATTGAGCATAATGAAGGTTTCCACCTCAATCAATGAATATAGTCGCGTTCTTTGCACGAAAGCGTAAACAGCAACGCCGCGCGAAACTGATGACATCATTGGCCTCGTTGCAGCGTACGGTGTGTGTGGTGTGTGTGTTTGTGTGTGTGTGTGGTGTGTGTGTGTGTTGTGGTGTGTGTGTGTGTGTGTGTCTTCTTCTTCTTTTGTGTTTTTGCGGGTTGCGAACCAACTTCAAAGGTGCATACCGCCACCTACTGTGATGGAGTGTGAAGAGAATGTACCATTTCTCACCTAAATCTTAAATTCTGTTCATTATTCCACAATTCTTAAGAAATCTCATGATTGCACTTATTTGTTTTCCTGCATTTGGAACATCATTCAGAATACTACTTAATGAAAATCATTTAATTCCTAAGGATTGTAATTCATCTTTAAGTCGATCCCTTTTTCTTTCATATGCTGTACATATCATCATAACGTGTTCCACTGATTCTTTTGTTAAACAAACATTACATAGACCAGTATTATGTTTCCCTGTAATGTATAGTGTTTGGTTAAGATTTGAATGTCCTGTTCGTATATGTGTTAATGACTTGTTCCCTTCTACTTATGTTATGAATGATTTTTCATACTCCTTTGTGATAATGCCTACTTGTTTGACATGAGTCCCAGTATATCTGCCATACAATAATGCATGCATTTAATATTAACTGTTTTCCTTCTATTCTGCTGAGTGCAATATTTATACTTCGATCATCCATATTTAAGGATTCTTTAGCCATTTTATCTACCTCTTCATTACCTTGAATTCCCACATGTGCAGGTACCCATATAAACCGAGTAATTATCCCTATCGTTTAATACAACATAGTGTACATCATGATTTTCTGTTTTAAAAATGTCTGTTCTATTTGATTGCCATGATGTACTCATAGAGCCTGCCATTGGAGGGTCAGCGGGCATATTAGTACTCTCGCGGTCTTCTTCATATACCCCTCTACTTCCATAATGATAGCTACCATCTCTGCTGTATATAAGAAGTCAACCATCTTGTACTTCTTCCATGCCGTCCTAACCTGAAATTCGGATAACAATGCAGCACATGTCCTTCCGTTTCCTATGTTCTTTGATCCTCTGTGTAATTTGGAGAATGATAAGCATACTTTTTATAATATTTGTGATGTGTCCGTCCTCTTCTTGTTTTACGGCGAATAACACATTAGGCGCATTGTCGCCACCTACTGTACTGGAGGTCAAGAAAACTTTCATAGGTTTTTTTTTTTTTTTTTAATTGAAAACATCGATCTATTATAATGAAAAAAGAAGCCTTTAGCGATGTCAAGAACACAAAACCCTGTTCCGAGGGACTTAGAATAATAACTAGTAAAGAAAGCACGTATCAAGATAAAACATAAAATAAGAGTAAAATACAATAATAATTATCAAAAACTAAATAATAATAATACAGATAAATAACAGAAAGAAAATAAATAATTTTTTTTACTTTTCTTTTTGACTCAAGTATGAGTTAAGAAAGCTCTTCTAAACATTCTATCTCAGTTCACAGATGATTCAAAACCTTATTTAAAATCTGGCATGTTTTAACTGCTTTTTTGTTTCTTTTTAATTTACAGAGGGATTCAGCGAAACTTTTTAATTCAGAGCAAAATGCAATAAAATTTGGTTTAGAAGCTGTAACTTTACACTTATGAATATGACCTTTTCCAAGCAAGCACAGTATTTTAATAGCATTATTTAAAAGAGCAGACCCAGTGTTACATAACAAAAACAGGGCCATTTCTTCTGTGATATCAATAAGGTTATTAAAGGAAGTAAAGTTCAAAGTTGAAATCTCAATCCAAAATGGTACTATAAAGGGACATCTAAAGAACAAATGAAGCACTGATTCATTTTCAGATCCACAAAGAGAGCATTCTGGATGAATATCCATAAATTTAGATAAAAATAACTTGCAGGGGTAAAAATTGTGAAGGATTTTAAGATGGATTTCTTTAACTTTGTTTGGTATCACAAGATTATTATGAACAGACCATATGTTACACAAAGATAAAGAAGGATAAATCCGTTTCCATGAAGTCATTGCTATAGGGGCAATACTGCTTATAGAGAGTAATGTTCTTCTGATATGAATATTATTGTATTTTTTATCTAACAAGTCAATACCACCTATCATTAATCAAGCAATATCTTCCTTTAAAGAAGAGTATTGTAAGGATGATTTAATAAGTTGTAGAAGTTTAGGCGAAATTCCATTGATTATTCTCAAAAATTCTCTACGATTAATATTACTATTTTCCTTACTGAATTTTTCATAACTAATCAGAGTCCCATCCGTATTTATAAAGCTTGAAATAAAGATGATATTCTTTTCTACACATTCTTTATTAAATATCATCCTGTTTTTATACAGGATATATTGATTATTCCATACAATGCATTTGTGAGGTAAAAAATTGTGTGTTTAAAAGCCAGTTTCCAAGAATCCAGTGTCCTTCCTTGTATAGTTAAGTCCCTTTGAAGCCATCTGTTAAAAATGGTTTTTGTTCTCTGTAGCTTAGGGGTAAAGTTGTCATCCAGTCTTTCCTTCACTAAATTTTTTTATTGTTATTCCGAGATATTTCACTGACTGCTTGACCTTAATTCCATTGATAACAGTTTTGTTAGAATCATGAACAGCAAGTAATTCACTCTTGTCTGTGTTGATTAGGAGGCCTGAAGCTTTTGAAAAAAGATCCATTCCTTTCAGAACACTCAGAACCTGGTTTTCATCTTTAAGAAAAATATATGTGTCATCTGCTAACTGAGATGTTAAAATAACATCATCACCTATTTTTATACCCTCAACATTAATACAATTTACAGTATAAAGATTCAATAATTCTGCTGCAATTAAGAACAAAAAGGGGGGAATCGGGCAACCCTGTTGAATACCTCTACCAAGTCTGAAGCGCTTAGTTGTACCTTCTGCGAGGGAAACACTACTGTTTATACCTTTATATAGTTCTGACCATATTCTTAAATTTAAATCCAAATCCAAATTTATCTAAGGCTGTATATATAAATTCATGTTCAATAGAGTCAAATGCCTTATAGAAGTCTAAGAACAAACTTTAATAGGTGATGAGTCTGAAATTTGAGTACCAAAAAAAAAACTAAAAAAACACCCAAAAACCATGGTGGATGTTTCCTATTCTCTCCAATCTATGGCGCACTCAGATCACATGCTCATGCTAGCGCTGCGTGTTCAGCTGTGATGTGTCGTTCGCGAACTGCTCCTTTAAGTGAACGATATGAGTCGGCTCCCGGTCGTTTTCTACGACGGCTCAGCGTTTTTTTTAATCTTTGTTAATACAAGAGAAACTAATGGG
The DNA here is from genome assembly GCA_018155175.1 of Sinocyclocheilus anophthalmus. Classification (NCBI taxonomy): domain Eukaryota; kingdom Metazoa; phylum Chordata; class Actinopteri; order Cypriniformes; family Cyprinidae; genus Sinocyclocheilus; species Sinocyclocheilus anophthalmus. Next base: position 49,081 of record JADLZN010003487.1, read on the forward strand.
ATGGTTTTTGCCACACTGCTTGTACTGACTTATTTTGCTTTGATGTGCATGTGATGATTCTCGCTTGCGATTGGTCGCACTCACGCACGCACGCACATACACATCAACTGATTCAACACGCATGCACAATGTTTCAGGGTTGATAGATAAATAACGATACAACTGTGTTTGATGCTTCTGTTTTGCACACTGTAATTTAGTTTTATCTGTTATATGGCACACCATGTGTTACATTTTGAGAATGATTGGTTTATAATAGTTTGTGTTTTGGATAGTTCACTACCCTGAGAGCACATACCCTGATACATCACATCTATTTAATGTCTGCATTTACATCTGCAATATGTCTCTAAGACGTTTGCTATCAGATGTCTTGAAGATGTTTATGTTTTAGAATGTGTGTAAATCCGATGTTTTTACACAGCAGATGTTTCCCAGAACAAGAGCTGGTTAGCAGACATCTTAGAGACATAGCCTACTTGTGCAATCTGGGTAATAGCGTTCTGTAGGATAATAGTGTTTTATGTTTTTACATAAATTAGGTTTTGGTTTTTATACCAAAATAATGTAAAATTATGGTGTTTCGGAAAGGCCAGAAATATGACAAAACAATTTGAATTGTGTAAATCTGAATTATATGCCTAGTGTAATTTAACAAAACTGCATATTACGTGGCGTTTTATATGTTTGAATTGTATTTTTTTAATGGTTTAGTTTAATTACTTAGAATAATTTACATATATTTGTGCACCATAACAGACATAGGTCAAACAAAACACTGACAATTTGGCTGAATTAAAAAAGCCGTTTGGGAGCCGAAAGAGCCGGTTCTTTTTGCTGAGCTGAGCCAAATGATCCAGGTTCCCTAAATAGAGCCAGAATTCTAATCACTAATGCTGACAAAATAAAGCACTAAAAATAACACTCAAACAAAAATATTTGCAACATATTAATATACTAATACTGGGTCAAACCGTGTGATGAAGAATGAGCTTTAAATGTAAAAAGGGGTTTAAGCAAATTAACTTAAAATTCATAATTCATTCAGTTAGAATAAAAATGAGAAATATTAAGGAATTTATAGAAAATATTACTAATTTAGTTTTTTCTAAATCAAGTATCTAGTATTTACTTAAATATTTAGTAGATTAAAAATGTGATGTTCAGTTGAATTTAGTCTCTCATTTCAAATATGGTAGCCTATATAGCCTCCTCTTGTCTCCACTTATCCATTTTGTTTGTGGTCTTTTTCTATGCTGTCAGTATCTGTTTCAATTCTGACATATGGTTAAGTACAGGCTGCATATTTCTAGGTCTGAGTCACAATGTGATGGGAAGGAAGAACTTATTTAAAAAATGGCACTAGTTTGGACTAAATGATGCAGCCTTTCAATTGCAGCACACAGCTGACTCAACCTATTCACAGTTAATGGGATTTCTCAGAACTCGGCTGTTAATATCTGTTATATTATACTAATGGTTCACTGCTGTATACAAAGATTTTATTTGTGTATTTGGTTTATTTTCAAATAAAATTACTGTTCACTGAAAAAAAAATATTTGGTCGATGGCATAAATATATAGTGCTTAATAAGCATGTTCCCATGCAATGCAGCTAGTTTAATTCACTTTATTTATTTATTTTTTAATGTTTTTATTATTTTTTATTTTTTTTTAATTAACTCAATAGTTATTTATGATATGTACAGTATCGTAAATAGATAACCAGGAAGTGAGTTGTTAATAAAAGTTATTTTTCCCCCAAAGGGTAATTTTTATAGGTTGACTAAGGGTAATCTAATACATGATTTCACGTGATCATTTGCATATGTGTGCGTGTGTCTTTGTGAGAAGAAGAAAGTCCATAAATATCCAGTCAAACTGGAAAGACAGGATCAGAAAGGCATGACTGAAAGGGGCACTGGGGAAAATAGTCTGTTTTCAAGTGCTTCTAATGAAGCAGGGCTTTATGTAATTTGTGAGAGTTCCTTCATACTGAGTGTACTAATAGCCAACAATATTTACAATTTTCTTTTCACGCCCATTTATTGTCATTTGTCACAATTGTTGACGTCCTTTATTTCAACACTTCCGAATATTCAAAACCAATAGCAAGAAAATAAGCCCATGTTTCCTGTCAAGCTAAACAACACATGGTTGTTGTGGAATATTACCTTTAACCTATATCACTCCATGCACCACGTTTAAAATATAATCATTTATTTAGTCAAATGTATTTAAAAAAAAAAGGAAATTGGAAAACCATGATATTGTCCACTTAGATAATAATTTAATTAAAATGCCAGTTGCAGATACAAATAGACAGTGTTTTGGATTATTCATTATACAGAGTAGGAATTAATAAAATAGTTTATGTTTATGATGGGGAATAGGCCTACAAATAACAATGTGGTTTTCAAGTATAGGGATCTATAGCTTTTTGAGCCCAGCATGGTAAACAATAGGGGGAAAGAAAGAAGATAGCCTAAACATCAAAATCCACATGACTGTCAAATTTGGGGAGGAAAAACAACAGTATGATGTAATAAAGGGCATAAATCCAGGGGAAATGTTGGTGTTAAGGGTGGAGGACGTGAGGAGGCGGAGTGAGGAAGAACTTAGACTGATTGCTTTGGAATCGTAGAGAGACGTCAGATGCAGTCTATAAAACACCTGTCTTTAGGCTACTTTAAAAACTACTCATAACCCACAGATTAATGATAGACGGACTATTTAAACTAGCTTCTATATTCTAGCACGGCGGATTATAATAAACATGCGTGAAACTCACTGAAAATGAACGATTCATAATGGACAGTTTATACCTGGAGTGCAGTTGACTTGCGAGCTGAAGAAAGTGATTCGACTGCGGAAGAAAAAAAACGTCGAGCGTTTATTTGTAAGTATAAGCTTTTGTTTACTGCTATTAGCATCCTTATTCTGCAAAGAAAAGTTAATGATGTATGGAAAAAAAAGCAATATATTAATTAAAAGTGAATGAGAGTCTAAACAAAAGGGATGGTTGGTCAAAAGTAACGATTTACCATAGAATTGTTTTTAAGAGCGTCATTTCCGCTTTGGTGTTATTATTATGCTTTAAAAACACTCACCTGGGCCCAGGTATCTAAGTCGTTCTTATCTGCTTTCATGGTTGATTTATAGCACAAGGTGAAACCAACAGTATGTAAGTTTGCTTTCAAAAACTGCATTAAAGACTTTGCTTTGTGTTAGTGTATATAATAATTGCTCTATATTCCAGTATATACGGACTACAATTTTACGCAGTTTTTTTCCTACTGTATCTGAGTATCTGTGGGTAGTTTCAGTTTCAATGTAGGCCTTTTTCATAGCTGTTGAAATGACTGTTTTTCATATGACGCTGAAATGAAGTTTTGTAAAATGTTTCCTCTCCTTATTGAAAAATGTATTATTAATGAGGGACCATAGGCCTACTGTTATTTGCTGCTACGAAAAAAATGAATGACAAATATAGTATTTAACATTTTTTTTCCCTACACTCATTCTGAATATTAAGTGGGCAGGCAGCATTTTATACACTTAACAAATATCTCAAATAACGTTGATATAATAATTAGTACTGTGCCGTTAATTAGGAAATTAGTATGTAATAATGACCTGCATATTGTTTGTGACTAACTACCCGGTCATAGGTCAACTGCATATGTTTGACACATTTCTAAAGTTAATTGTACATGAAGGACTAAAGTTACGCCCTTTGACAAAACATGACAAACAGAAGCTGCCATTTTGGGTGTACACTCATTTATAACTCTTTGTAAAAGTCCACTGTTTTCTGCTTTTAAGACTTTCAAAAGGTTTGAAACGTATTTGATTACAGTAATGCTGTAGAAACTGTTTGATACATCAGTTCACACCCAGTTTCAGAGGAAACTGTATCAAATGTTAACAGAAGCATGGCTTTATCAAACAAGCCAGCTTGAGGAAAGCCAGCCTGAAAGTTGCAACCTGTTAGAGCTGAAAATGACCGGCTCTAAAATCTTTCACTCTCTTCTAGAGATATTTTTTGACTAAAATAAAACATTTGCTCATGCTCCGATTAACAACAATAATCCTGTAGTTATTACAAATGTAAGATCTGGTCTAGAATATACCTAATCAACTAAACTTTAGAGCCTCGAGTTTCACACAGAGTTTACTTTTTGTCATTCAGGGTGTGGACTTTGGGTGTGTAGTCTTGGAGAATCTTACTTTGATACTCTTAGGTTTCCTGCTCAGACAAGCCCCATAGTTTTAGAGTGGTCTGTTCTGAGGCATACTGGCTGATTATTCACTAAAAGGTCATGTGTCTGACTTGGTCTTTATGTTGTCATGGTTCTGTAAACACAAGAGTGCAGAGAGTTTCTAGTTGTCTCTTTGAACACATGCTGATAGGAATGGGAGGTTCACGGACTTGTGAAAGCAATGACACAGTGCTTTGCAGGCAAGAAATCTATTCTGTGCTGCACATAACTTCCAAATCTTGCTTTACATACTTGTGTATACAGTATGCAACTGTTAAAAGGGGATTTCCTTGCCAATACAAACCAGTTAGAATACTTCAGAGAGGTATTCAGTGGTCATTCATAGCATAATTGCTTTATGAGTTTAATCGTGCTGAGCAGGTGGTAAATCATTCTCTTTTAATCAAATGCCTGAAGTGGCTGGCCACATACCTCTCTCCTCATTGGCATCCACTGAAAAAAGTGGTTTGTTTGGTTTATAAACTCCCCTGCTTCCTTGAGTTTTAGACTGTTTGTTAGCATATTTTAATTTCTGCATTTTTTTTTACCTGTAGTAAAAAATAACATGAAACTTATAAATATGTATATATTTTTATGTAGTTGGTAATATATGTGCAGTTGAAAATGATCTCTAACAGTTAAACTGGCAATTTAAAAAAAATGAATTATGTGCACCACCCCTGTAACTCTAAACTGAATAAAGTAAAAAAGTAAGTATTTTGAGTACCATGCACTTTAAGAGGGCTTTCTTAACACAGCTCAGGTCTCTTGTTTGTTTAATTTCTCATTGCTTGCAGCAAATTCCCAACATGCATCCATAGCAACCCAGTGAGGCTTCAAATTGTAAGGAACAGCCATGTAGTGTCTATTCAGAAAAGACACACTACTCTAGGTGTACTCTAGGTAGTTCCTATGGAATCAAAATTAAAAATGACCATATAGGAAAAACAATGAATGTCTCAGATTGCTCAGATTTATTTTACGTTATTTTCTGATCTCATTTCATTGCTCTGTTGGTGTTTCAGAGTTGCTGTGTGACAGTCTAATAATGATGGATCATGACACTCAGTGGCTGTACCAGCTCCTTGCTGGTGTGCAGCTAGAGAGATTCTACCTAAGGATGCGAGATGGACTCAATGTGACACGTATTGAGCACCTGAACTACGTTAAAGAAGCAGATCTTGAACAGATTGGCATTAGTAAACCAGGTTTGTCTAGTAAAGCAGTTATTTGAAGATCGTTATTTTGTTTGATTTTCTTTGTGTACTTAAAGACTCTACAATGGTGAATATAATCATTTAGTGCTTTCAATATGGTTTGTGTATCAGTGGGTCTTTGTATTTATTGCTGTTTTCTGGTGATTTTTCTCTGTCAATAGGACAGCGACGATTATGGGAAGCCGTCAGATGTTACAAAACCAACATGCCACCACGGTCGTGGATGATTAAGGTATTTCACATCATTACATACCCCCTCTTTTTATTCATTCACTTAGCCTACCTGTGATCATCACTGTCTATTTTCTACTAGGCCTTCAATGGTCGCACCCCAGAGGGAAGTGAGCAGTTTAATGGTGTTGGGTCAGGCCAGGGGCCAGAACCAGGGCGTGCACTCCCCTGTCTTATCCAGGACAGTGAACTGATCTTTGGGGACAGGCTAGGCTCAGGTTCCTTTGGGGTAGTTAGGAAAGCAGAATGGCAAACACCGACTGGACGAGTGGTGAGTGCTTTAAACCAAATATAAGTATGTTTTCTTTTTTTCTATCTAGAAGCTTAAACACATAGAAATAAATGCTACACTAACAGTCTTGTTTTCCTATTTTAAGTTACCTGTAACAGTGAAAACCTTGAGGGGTGGCGCATCCAGATATGGAGAAGTGGTGACCGAATTCCTCCAGGAAGTTACGACCATGCAGTCTCTGGACCACCCCAACATTATACATCTGTATGGTGTTGTCCTTACTCATCCTCTTAAAATGGTAATTTTAACTTTTTATGTAAGATCATATTCTGTATTAATAATCGATTCTTTGGATTTTTTATGCATATAAATGACTTATTCTCTTTTCATATTTATTTTATTGTTCATTGAAGGAGTACACCACTAACGAAAATACTTTTTAAACAAAGCAGAATTAACCGTTGCGTGATCCTCAATGAATCAGTGTTTTTTAGCAAATCTGTTGAATGAATTATTCAATGACTCGCTTATAAAGACTTGTTTAGTTCCTGAATAAATAATGTTTTTGAACAAATCGATTTATTCAGTGATTCACTAATTCACTTATAAAGAAAACTTGTGCAAGTGTAACTTGCAAAAACTGCAAAAGTAACTTGCAGAAAGTTCAAAACAAAAAGCATTTTATATTAGTCTGAAGTATAAGACCTTGGTGCATACAATACATTTGCAATAATTAGAAGTTTTCCTTATTTATTTTTGGAATGAAATAAAACTGTATTAGCATGTTGTTGTTTAAAGATGTACACTACCGTTCAAAAGTTTGTGTGGTCAGGTCTTTTATTTTATAATAGATTAATTTTATTCAGCAGGGATGCATTAAATTGATTAAAAGTGACAGTAAAGACACTTATAATGTTACAAAAGACTTCTAATTCAAATAAATACTAAATAAATATTTATTTTTTTTAAAAAATAAAAGTGTTAACTTTCTAACATTTGAACTAAATTGCAATAATATTTCACAATATTACTATTTTACTGTATTTTTAATCACATAAATGCAACTTTGGTGAGTATAAGAGTTAAAAACCTTGGTAAAAATCTTACTGACCCCAAACTTTTGAACAGTAGTGTTGCTGGTTATGTTGTTGCAGTGCTGGTTATGGTAAGATGGATGACATAATTAAAGTTCCTTTTTTATTAGGTAACGGAGCTGGCTCCCGTTGGCTCTTTATATGACACTCTGCGTCTACGGCAGGGAGATTATCCTCTTTCACGGCTCTGGCTCTTCAGCACACAGATTACTGCAGGTATGGAGTACCTAGAATCCAGACGCTTCATCCACAGAGACCTCGCTGCCCGGAATGTGCTCTTGGCTGCTAGAGAGCTAGTGAAGATCGGAGACTTTGGACTAATGAGAGGCTTGGATCAGGACAGGGACCACTATATCATGACGGCACACAAGCGCATTCCCTTTGCATGGTAAGAAAGCTGGATTAAAGAACCAGAAAGAGCTATTTCAGAATTCTGAATACAATTCCATAAATCAAAGTATAAGTAGAAACAATGATCTTAATGAAGAAAGGTTGTCACTATTACCTGTTTGCTAGGTCAAGGATAGTAATTCCACCCTCTGTCTTGCTTTCTATAGGTGTGCTCCTGAGAGTTTGCGTGTAGGTACTTTCTCTCATGCTTCAGATGTCTGGATGTTTGGTGTCACATTGTGGGAAATGTTCACGTACTGTGAGGAGCCCTGGTTGGGGCTGTCTGGCAGACAGGTATATATGCTGGTTTGATGCAATACAATTGTGAAAAATGCTATATTCTGTTTATGAACTATAGCTGTAATAAGCTCTATTTCATTTGATGACTAAGTGACATTTTGTGCTTTGTATAGATTTTATATCGTGTTGAGCGGGAAGGCGAGCGGTTGGAAAGGCCTCCAGACTGTCCGCAGGAGTTATATTCTGTGATGCGTAAATGTTGGGCTTGCAGTCCTGCTGAACGACCGACCTTCTCACAGCTCACCACCATGGTAGCAGAGGTCAGTTTTAAAGCTCTGCCTCTTATTAATCTCATTAATATTCACATTTGAGTAATGGCTGCTGAAAACTCAGCTTTGCCAATGCAAAAATAAATTAAATTTTTCATTGTAATATTTCATAAAATGAGACAAAACCAATAAAACCCATTATAAACGAGGCATTTGTTGCTTCCAGTGGGGACATAATTAAGGATTATAATGACTCATAATGTCTTTTTACGTGCTGCGTTGCATCGAGCCGCGTAAACATAAAACCATGTCTGCATTTGTGATCGGAGAAATGACAAACAACAAGCACTACTCTACACTTCTCAAAACTCGCATTTGAATCATCAGTGGCAAATTTTTAAAATATGAAACGTACTTGCAGTCTGTGAGTCAGAATAGCCAGCATTGTAGTCTACTCTTCCAGGATCAGGAAACCGTCCTCCATAAAATGTGCTGCACACATCTGAATATTTGGGTTGAACTGTTCTGGAACAGTGTTGTAAATACAACTTAACCACTGATATCTAGTCACGTCCTCTTTTGGAAGGCCAAACAAAGTATTTTCGCTTTCGCAAAAAAACACACAGCGTCTTCACACCATGCACCTAGTATCTTTGCACAATGAGCTTGTAACACTCCAAAGAGAAAGAAAAACTTGAAATCGCATCATATGACCCCTTTAATTGTGTACATGTACTAAAATTAATGAATGATAACATTAAATGTATTTTCTCTCACAATTCTCTCTTTTTAATATATTTTTCAGGCACAGCCTATGGAGGTTCGTGCAATGAAAGACTTCACAGAACCCAGAAAACTCTCTCTACGGCGAATGATCTAGTGACTGTAATAGATCATGGGTAAGACAGGGGTTTGAGGGCAATCTATATAAAATAATAAAAAAACTTTTATTTTTCTTTCTTCTAGTTCTCTTTATTTTTGCTTATTTTTTAAATTGACTAACTTATTAAATTTCTATATTGTCTGTTTCCTTACCTTATACCATTGGCATTGTTAAAAGTTGTTAACAGTCCTGCAAATAAATCTTTGTTGACTCTGACTCTGATAAAGGTTGTGGGTAATTGTTAACCCGTCTCCCCTCCCTTTGACTTCGTAGCATTCAATTCATAGCTCAACCTTTAATTTCAATCAATTTAGTGTTTTTTTCATATGCTCACGCAAACCACACTTAAAAATTAAATAACAGATTCAGAATGACTAGGTACAAATGACATTGTCCAGTTTTATGTAAATATAAATGACATTTTATAGAATTAAAATAATTAGCATGTGCAATATGCAATAGCAGATTGAATGCAATATTTAACAATAGACTGAATTTTGGAGCACAAATTAAGAGCACATATAAAACTATAAAAATAACTTCCCTTTGATTTCTGTATTTTTTATGCTCTTCTGTTGTGTTGTAGGCTGGAAATATCTGAGTGGAAGGGCCAAAACCAGAGAACTCTAAGTGTTGGCTGGTTTCCCCCTGCATTGGCTGCCCCCGCTCTCACAGCAGCAGTTCCTGCGTCTGGTCCGACTCTGATCTCTTCTCCTGTTAAAGGTAGTCTACAGCACTCTGGCCATGGAGACACTGACCCAGCACGCAGATGGGGCAACCCAGAACGAATATATGAGTGAGTGACATTTTAACTAAAGATATAAACTAAAAGGTTTGAATTAACTTAAAAGTTGGATGTCACTATAATCTAACCGTTTGTGACTTTTGCCATTTTTTCTTGTGTACTTTTCAGCAAACGTTGGAGGATTCCATTAGCAAGAGAGAAGGAAGGCTCCAATCTCAAGAAAATGGCAGGTTAGAACTTAAAATATACTGTAACAAACTTCACACATTATCATTAGAGTATTATTCAAGGCCTGAATTTACTGTAAAAGAGGTTATTGTCTTGTACACATACACTAAGAGTGTATGTGTTCAAAAGTTAAGAGGTCAGCAAGATTTCTTTGAAAGAAATTGTTCTTTTATTCAAAAAGGATGCATTAAATTGATCAAAATTGACTGTAAAGACTTTTACATTGTTACAGAAGATTTCTGTTACAAATAAATGCTGTTTTTAAACTTTCTATACATCAAAGAATCCTGAATCCTAATAGAAACGCTCCAGTTACTAATATAACTTCAGTTCCCTGAGATAAGGGAACGAGAGTTGCGTTATACGCTACGGGGAAACTCCTGTTTACTCTAATACTGAGGTGTGATTTGTTAACGTTCATGTAGCTGCACGAACAAATGGTGCTTCAGCCCACCAAAAGGGGTAGTGCTGACTGCTGTATAAGTCGGTTCCGAGCGCCATTTTGTCCGAATCTTTTGACTAATAGCGGCAGTCATCGACTCACATGTGCCTTATAGCACAGCAACGTAGTGTTGCCACGGTACCACAATTTCAGTATTCGGTACCAATACCAGTGAAAATCCACGGTTCTCGTTACCAATTTCGGTATAAAAGCAAAAAAATTTGACTATACTGTCATTTAATCCAAACTGTGTACATATTATTTTTAAAGGGCTTTTAAAACCTTCTAGAGTTATTCAGCCAAGAATAACAAAGTTAGCTAAAAAAAAAAAAAAGCGCAGAACTGCTTTTCTGACTGATATGACAAAAACAATGTTAACAATTTGTACATTCTTTAACACCCATATTTTAGATTCACAATTCATTTAAACGGCTCTGGTGTGTAAAAATAGTAAATATCATGTCCTCCTGTTTTTTTTTTTTTACCCTAATAAAAGTTATAGGAGCATTACATAGTTAATAAAGAAACTTCATTCTAATGCTCATTATATTAGTGTTAGCCGCGCTTATGCTAACGATTAACTACTCTGATAACAGCATTCATTTCAATCCGACATTCAATTAAAATATTGAATAATATTCATAACAGAAGCGGTGTTTCCCACAGACTTGCACTCTATTTGTGGCAGCACATATATGCAAATTCATTCTCTGCCAGCAGGAGGTGCTTGTAAAGCAGGAGAGAGGTTTCCTCAGTAACGGCTGTACACAAGGCAGCGCTCAGCTGAGCTCACAAACACTGCTCAGGCATTACAGGCAAGATGAAATGAAAATGACATCCATCATTTTCTGAAGACAGTCGGTTTCCTTCAGAAATACAGTGATATAAAAACACCCACACCGGGTTTCGACTTTGACACATGCAGTGCTCATATTTATTCAACAAAGTCAAAGCCTTTTTGAAAATCTATTTGTGGCAGTCAGTTTTGATATTGTGGCGGGCACCACAAATAAATCAATGTATGGGAAACACTGATCTAAATATTAAAATGAAACTTACCTGCTTGAACTCTTTCATTTGATCTGGGTGTCTTTAAAGTGTTTTGTTAGTTTGGTGTGTTTCCTCCATTTGATGTCGCCACGTCTCAGTGCTTTTATGAAGAGAGCGCATCTGCGCACCTTTCGGATGGCGCATCAAGAACCGGGTTGATCGGGTACTCGGTACCACCGGTACTTAAAAAAAACCTGGTACCGTAACATTTTAATTTTTTTAGTACCGACTTGGTACCGAAGTACCGGGACTTTTGACAACACTTCAGCAACATATGCAACTCGGGAAACCGAGGTTACGTTAGTAAACGGAGCATTCCCAATGAAAACGGCCTCGCCCATGCTTTAAGCTATGGGGAACGTATTAGCAAGTGCAGAAGAAAGCCGCTCTGCCAGCCCAGCCCCGGAGTGCCTGCAATGAGGGCTCCTATAAGCATGAGCCAAGAAAAGGGTAGCGTTTAGCCATCTGAGGGCGCTGTCAGGGCTCAGGCTCTGAATTTGGCCAAGGCTGAGCTGGAGACAACGAGGGCTTCACAGGTTGCTGGGAAGATGGAGCCTTCTGGCTACCTGAACCAGCTGTTGTGCTGCAGCGCTTTGGCAGGAAGTGGCATGTGACCTGCAACGACTTCTATGCTGCAGTGAAGCGCTTTGCAACTACGCACACGGCGGCGCCGAATTACCCCATAGGCGAGACGGGAGTCAAGGAAGGCGATTTTATCTGCGTCCTTGACCTCCTTCAAATCCAGCCAAAGGTGGCACTCTACTACCACCATGGCTCCGCCAATTGCCTGTGCAATAGCCTTGGTAGTGCACAGAGACCGGCCAGTTACTGTGCGCAGCTCCTTAAGGGCTGGACTCGTCCAATCCTCTGAGAAGTTTAGCTTGATACACTGAAGCACCACCATTGTGTGAAGTTCTGGGCCAACCTGGTCAGCTGATGAATAAGCCCTGCCTATTAGAGCCGAAATGGATCTGCTGGGCCTGGACGGGTGCACAGCATTGGCTATTAGTCCCAGGGCCAATGGCAGGCAGAGATGTGCAGCGACCACCTCCTCTAGACGGGGACCTTGCCATATCGCCATTTTTTTTTAAGCCATCAACAGAGGTGAGGGCAGCAAAATTAGAAGAGTGGACGCACACAAAGTAGGGGGTGTGCCACACCTAGGTAAGTTCCTTGTGAACTTCTGGGAAAACCAGCACTGGTTCCTGACGGGTAGAGATGTGCAGCGACCACATCCTCCCGAGGAGGAGTTTGCCATATCCCCTTTTTTTCAGCACCATCAACAGAGGCGAGGGCGGCAGAATTAGAGGTGGTGCGCCACTCTTTACTTATAGTTTGCTATCCACGCCAGCCCGTGTTAATTCATTGGGGAGAAGGGTGCCAGGATCCTGTCCGGAAGCAGGGTGAAACTCATGCTGTCGCAGTGAGAGCAGTCTCAGCATGCGCGTGGTCCAGGCAAGCAGCGCACTCACTGTGCCCATCTGAAGTGTGCAGGGGGTGACCTGCATGAGCCGCATAAGCGGCATGATATTTGCAACAACGCAGAGGAAATTCTCTTGTAATCGTCGGAAAAGCCGCAGGGGAGAAGGTGCAAAAGGGGAGTGTCTTCCTGCTGCTAGGGCTCTTCTACTTGCTGCTTCTTTTTCTGAGTCAACCGAGGAGATGATCTTTGCACTGAAGGAGAAAATTCTGATGAAATGGTGCTCAGAGCCAACTTGGGTAACATTCGGCCCTACCCCTTTTGGTGGGCAGAAGCGCCATTTGTTCATGCAGATACACAAACGTTAACAAATCAGGCATCTGTTTTCAGGAGTTTTCCCAAAGTATATAACACAATGGGAGAGACCGTTCAATAGGGAATCACAATTTCCACAAACAATTTAAGTTGCACAACTGTTTTCAACATAATGATAATAATAAATGTTCTTGAGCACCAAATCAGCATATTACAATAATTTCTGAAGGATCATGTGATAATCTGTCTAGTCACATTCTGTGTCTTATTTTCAAACCTCAGGCATGTCAAGGAGTCTGGAGTCTGTCCTTGGTGTTCCACAGGACAAAGGTCGAGGTGCTGGTGGGAACCCTCAGAGACCTGACCCACGCAGACTCGTGCAGAGTAATTTATTGCAAGATCCACACAGGTTTAGTGATGCTATTATCGTCCCACCTTCACGGCCACCACCTCCTAGTTTCAAATGCATCAGCCCACCAAACACCAGCTTCAAATGCGTCAAACCCCAGATGATGATCCATGATCGGAGACCAGTAAACCCAGCGGGCTGGGCCCCTCAAACTCATTCACAGCTACAGTTCCAGTTCCAACAACAACAGCAGTGTTTATGGAATAGTAACCTTGCCAGGATGACACATCTGGCCAAATCAAGCCCTCAATTAGATGATGGCCCTGAGAAAGAGAAGGAGCAAGAGAAAGAAAGAGAGCGGGAGAAGGCAAAGGAGAGGTATCCACAAGTTGACAAGGAAGCAGTCATAGCACAAGTATGAAGATTTCTTTACATTCAACAACTTTGCTTTGTCTTATCTTGTGTCTCTCTCTCTATATATGTGAGTATATATCAGATACATTTTTTTAATTAATTGTTTTATTCAGCAAGGACACCTTATGTAACAAACTTATTTCACAATTTGATACATGATACTGATCTCACTATACTTAAACGCTCACTATAATTTAATAAAAAAAAAATAGGCCTACTTCTAAGACATGATAAACGGTTAACAAAAAGTACTGTTAATTAAAATGCTATTATTAAATTTGGTATTACATAAAGAATAGCTAAATGAGTTGTATTCCCTAAGGAATACAAATATTCATGATTCAGCTTAGCTAAAAATACAGAATTTTGTTAAATAGCTACAGAAGCCTGCACTCTGTCCCTGACTACATAAATTTAAAACGTTTTAAATATAGTATATTATTAAATAATGTATTTGTTATTTATTTATTATTAATAATAATTAAACATGGAAGCTCAAATGTGTGACCTTCCAAACTTTTATTGTATCACTATCCATGATACTTGTAACATTTTTGTATTGCTATATTGACACAATATATTGATACACCCCTTGAAAATGTATACAAATAAATTGTTCTTTTTAACTTTTTATCAAAGAAAAAATGTCACAGTTTCCACAAAAATATTAAACAGCACAACTGTTTTCAACATTGATAATAATAAGAAATGCTTCTTGAGCACCAAATCAGCATATTAGCATATTTCTGAACGATCATGGGATTCTGAAGGCTGAAGTAATGGCTGCTAAAAATTCAGCGGTGCTATCACAGAAATAAATTACATTTTAAAACCGATTAATAACAGTTCATTTAAATTTCAATAATTTTTCACAATTCAGTTTTTTGCTGAATTTTGGATAACCTTTTTTATTTTTATAATATAGGCCTAATTCCTCTTTAATGTTGTTGCTAATATGTTAAATGCTGATTGGTCATTAGGTTCAGGATGCAGTACATGGAGTGACCATTGAGCAGGTTCAGAAAGCTCTGTATCGCAATGACTGGAATCCTGTGAGGGCAGAGCAGCAACTTAAGGTAATAGAGAATTAGACCTTGTTCATTCAAAGTAAATCATTTCACTTTATTCATTACTTGTGCTTATTCTTTCGTGTTTGCCTTATATCATCAGACAGACCAGCTGTATTACATGACTCGGTACTCTCGTGAGGAATGTCAAAAAATCCTCACGCGCTACAGCTGGGACCTACAGCTGGCAGGACGTTATATCATCCGACAAGACAGAGATAGGACTGCATTGGATAGACGGGGAGAAAGAGTTTAATGCAAGACTTACCATGGTTCATAATTATTGAGGAATTCATGTTTTTTGTGATATCACTGAATTGTCAAGAGGTCAAATAATCCAAGACACACAAAAACCCTGTTTCTATCCATCTCCAATGTGAAACTATCTATAATGACTATGTATAATGTGCTCGATTATTAAACTGGTGATATCAGTTATTTCAAATCTGTTTGGAAAGACAGCACAATCATTCATATTAAATGCAGAATGTCATTTCAGTTGCCATTGTGACTGTTTATTGTTACTTTACACTCTTAAAAATAAAGGTGCTTCAAAAGGTTCTTCAAGCGATGCCACAGAAGAACCATTTTTGGTTCCACAAAGAACCATTCAGTCAAAGGTTCTTTAAAGAACCATCTCTTTCTTACCTTTTTATAATCTTCAGATGTTATAGGTTCTTTATGTAACCATTTAGACAAAAAGGTTCTTCTATGGCATCGTGAAGCACCTTTATTTTTAAGAGTGTACTATTGTTTGTATATAAATTAGGTTTGTTTAATTTTAAATGTATTAAATTCAGTGAAAATGTGTAAATGTATATGACGAAATTGTAAATATTTTAGTGCTGTCAAATTGATTAATCACAATTAATTGCATCCAAAATAAAAGTTTGTTTACATAATGTGTGAACTGTGTTATTTATATATGTAATACACCCACATGCATGTACATATTTAAGAAATATATTTAATATATTTCTTGTGTGTATTTATATATACATAAATATACATAGTGCACACACATATGTAAACAAACTTTTATTTTGGATGCAATTAATCATTTGACAGCACTAACATTCCTATGTTGAATTATTAGAAATATTTGTAACAGTTCAATAAAGTAACATGCATTTTTATTTGTCTGCTTGTTTTCTGATTTACGTACATTATTAGAATCTAAAACATAACAGGTTATGGAAAATAGCATGCTGAGTATTTTCCATAAAGATACATCTCAGTTTTCACTAGTGTTGTAATAAAAATTTTCCATATTGACTCCAGGTATCAAAGTTAAGGTACAAATAGGTTTACATTGCATCTCAATAATTTATAATGTCGTGGAAAAGTTCATTTATTTCTGTAATTCAACTCAGATTGTGAAACTCGTGTATTTAATAAATTCAATGCACACAGACTGAATTAGTTTTAAGTCTTTGGTTCTTTTAACTGTGATGATTTTGGCTCACACTTAACAAAAACCCACCAATTAACTATCTCAACAAATTAGAATATGGTGACATGCCAATCAGCTAATCAACTCAAAACGGCATCTTACAGAGGCGTCTTACCTGGGCTAAGGAGAAGAAGAACTGGACTGTTGCCCAGTGGTCCCATTTTTTTTCAGATGAGAGCAAGTTTTGTATTTTCATTTGGAAACCAAGGGGTCCTAGAGTCTGGAGGAAGGTGGAGAAGCTCATAGCCCAAGTTTCTTGAAGTCCAGTGTAAGTTTCCACAGTCTGTGATGATTTGGGGTGCAATGTCATCTGCTGGTGTCGATCCATTGTGTTTTTTGAAAACCAAAGTCCCTGCACCCGTTTACCAAGAAATTGGAGCACTTCATGTTTCCTTCTGCTGATCAGCTTTTTGAAGATGCTGATTTCATTTTCCAGCAGGATTTGGCACCTGCCCACACTGCCAAAAGCACCAAAAGTTGGTTAAATGACCATGGTGTTGTGTGCTTGACTGGCCAGCAAACTCACCAACGGTACCCTCCATATAGCATCTGATGTGGTAATGTCAACGGACATAGAAAACAAGAGACCAAAACAATGCAGTTATCTTGAAGACCCTTGTCAAATAAACTGGGCTTCATAACACCTCAGCATGCCCCAAACTTCTTCCCCTCCATGCCACGCCGGAATTGAGCAGTCATTAAGCAAAAGGAGCCCCTACTACCAGTATTGAGTTACATGGACATGTAAATGAATATACTTTCCAGAAGCACACTTTCCTTAAAAAATGTTTGTTTTATTGGTCTTATGAAGTATTCTAATTTGTTGAGAGTTGGGTTTTTGTTAAATGTGAGCCAAAATCATCACAATTAAAATAACCAAAGACTTTACTTCAGTCTGTGTGCATTGAATTTATTTAATACACGAGTTTCACAATTTGAGTTGAATTACTGAAATAAATGAACTTTTCCATGACATTCTAATTTATTGAGATGCACCTGTATTCATGGCAAGGACAAAGTGAGACACGTATAAAATGCTTACATATGCATTGAGATGAAAACGTCTTCCGACGTTTTGAAGATCAAGCTGTCATGCAGTTTTTAAGTTAAACCTGTGCTTGTAACACAACTTGACATTAAAATAAGATTTCAAATAGTAGAATATTGATTAACAAATTAATGTCCTGTGAAGTTACAACAACTCAAATGGGACTTGAAAATAACCTAAAAGAGGTTGCTGTATGTTTCTGTACCCAAAACAACCACAATGTGTCACAGTAACACAAATATTTGAGAGAAGGCTTTCAAAGAGTTACAATGTACAGGAGCTACTTAATTCTACTATCAATATTTCTGCTGTATAGTGGGACCACAACTTAAGGAAACATTGCTGTCTTCAAAACTCAACCTGAGGCATTTGAGCAACAAGATGTCGAGCGAACGCTGGATTTCTCTAGGTGCTGTAGCCTATGCCACACTTTCAGGAAAAAGGTTCAAAAGCTGTCACTGTATACCTTTCAAAAGTACCTTATTAACCCCTAAAGGTACCTTTTGAAAAGGTACCGCCCCAGTGACAACCTTTATAGGCTACTTTTTTGAGAGTGCAGCATTTCATTCCAAACATGCCATTGTCATAGAAATAAATGTCAAATTCTTTGAGCCAGACCTCAATGACAGGAAACCTGTCTAAGGCTTAAAGGGGGTCATAGGATGCCCATTTTCCACAAGTTGATATGATTCTTTGATATGATGATATGAACAGTTACAGTGGTGCTTGAAAGAAGTTTGCGAACCCTTCAGAATTCTCTATATTTCTGCATAAATGTGACATAAAAGATAATCAGATTTTCTTTCAAGTCCTTCTCTTTCAAGAACTTTCAAGTCCTGAAAGTTGACAAAGAGAATCCAATCAAACAAATATATACTATGTCATTTATTTATTGAGAACAATGATCCAGTGTTACATATCTGTCACTGGCAAAAGTATGTGAATCTTTGCTTACAGTATCTGGTGTGACCCCCTTTTGCAACAATAACTGCAAATAACGTTTCTTGTAACTGCTGATCAGTCCCGCACAACGCTTGTAGGAATTTTAGCCCATTCCTTAGTACAGAACCACTATGATGTTGGTGGGTTTCCTCCTATGAACTGCTTGCTTCAGGTCCTTCTACAACATTTCCTTTGGATTAATGTCCAGACTTTGACTTGACCATTCCAAAACATTAACTTTGTTCTTCATTAACCATTCTTTGGTAGAACGACTTGTGTGCTTGGGGTGGTTGTCTTGCTGCATGACACTTTTCTTCCTCTGATATTCAGTTCTCGGCAGATGTCCGACATTTTCCTTTTGCTTGTATAATCACAATTCAGTGTTCCATCAGGTTCTTGCAGCCGGATCCTGGCCCAGATGCAGCAAAACAGGCTCAAACCATGATACTACCACCACCATGTTTCACAGATGGGATAAGGTTCTTATGCTGGAATGCAGTGTTTTCCTTTCTCCAAATATATCACTTCTCATTTAAACCAAAATGTTCTATTTTGGTCTCATCCATTCACAAAACACTTATCCAATAGCCCTCTGGCTTATCCAAATAATCTTTAGCAAACTGCAGACAGGCATCAATGTTATTTTTGGAGAGCAGTGGCTTTCTCCTTACGACTCTGCCATGCACACCATGGTTGTTCTGTTGTCCTCATGGTGAAGCATGAAAATTAACATTGGCCATGTGAGAAGGCTTAGTTACTTAGAGGTTACCCTGGGGTCCTTTGCAACCTTGCAGACTATTACACGTCTTGCTTTTGGAGTCATTTGTTGTCATCACTCCCTGGGAGGGTACAACTGTCCTCATTTCGCCATTTTATCGGTCTGACCTGTGGATTTGGGAGGCCAAACCCTAGAGAACTTTAGAGATGTAACCTTTTCCAGTCTTATGAGCAACAACAACCTTTTTTCTGAAGTCCTCAGAGATCTCCTTTGTTCGTGCCATAATTCACTTCTACAAACACGATCAGACTTTGATAGATCCCTGTTCTTTAAATAAAACCGGGCACGCACTGACACCTGATCGATTAAAAACACCTCTAATTTCACCTTCAAATTAACTGCTAATCGAATTCACATACTTTTGCCATTCACAGATATGTAATATTGGATCATTTTCCAGAATAAATAAATGACAGAGTATATATTTTGTCTAATTTGTTTAATTGGATTCTCTGTCAACTTTCAGGAAAGTGTGAAAATTTGATGATCTTTTGGGTCATATTTATGCAGAAATATAGAACATTCTGAAGGGTTCACAGACTTTCAAGCACCACTGTACACCATTTAACATCTTCAAAGATATGTCTAAGATACAGATCAGTAAGGATCAGATATCTGTATTTAGCATTACTGTCAATATATCATGTGGAAGCAGATGGCAATAAAAGGTGAAGCAAAAACAAAAGAATGGTGCATAGCCTAATAAAGAAAGCAAAAGTAAATGCTACAGAAGTGTTGTGTTCTTGTTACTCATTTCATAAAATAAACCGGTTGGCAGGGCCGCATTAAGACTACACTGGGCCCCGGGGCTATGACTTACTGCAGGGCCCCCCATCACAATATTGATATATATATATAGGGTCCAACTGGCTAACGCCCACCTTAAGAGAACATTTGCCCTGCTTCCGAAAATGTATAATTGCTGGAAAAAAATTTTTTTGTATTGAACATTAATGGAGCAACAGATTTTGTGTGAAAATAAATCATTCAAGTTGTTTATTTGGTTTAAAAATCATATAAATGTATGAGGTGGCAAGAGGGGCCTTTTACCCCACACACGGGGTAAAAGGCTCACCAGCATGGGGTAAAAGGCACACAGTATTTATACAAATACTTCAGCTAAAATAATGTTTTTTTTTAAATAATGTCTAAGTTAATACTTGTTCAAAACAATCACTTTAGCAAAGTTTGTACTATTTTCTGGTTATTTTGAAAAATAAAAGTATTATTTTTTTTTCCAATAAATATGCTGTCATTAAAATGTGTTAATATAAAAAATATATTTTAAAATACAGAAACAAATTTTTTTTAATAAGTAAAGATTCTGAAAGTATTGGAGATCCAATAATAATTGAATATATATTTACAGTAGTAACAACAAATGATATTTTATTATATGATATGATTAATACATGGTTTTTTGCTGGTTTCATTCTAAACATGGTGATTATCTCTAATATGGCCATTTACCATCTGGATCTAACCATGTCATGTCAACAAATGGAAAAGTCAGCCATCTATTCATTATCATGTTAATTACTGTGCGCCTTTAGCCCCAACAGCAGGGGCGCTTTTTACCACAAATACCATACTTTTACATATTCTTCCGTTATTTAAAAACTGTTGCTTTAATTATCTTAAACAAAACTGAAAATCATAAAGAAGACCTTTGTCTCAAAATATATGCATTAATTTGAGCGATTATCATTTGCTACTTAAAGGGATAGTTCACCCAAAAATGAAAAACAGTTGGTGGTTGCCATTGACTTTTTTTTCCTACTATGGAAGTCAATGGCTACCAGCAGCTGTTTGGTTGCCAACATTCTTCAAAATCTTCTTTTGTGTTCAACATAAGAAAGCAACCTCATACAGGTTTTGGACGACATGAGGGTGAGTAATGATGTGACATAATTTTCATTTTTGGGTGAAAAATCCCTTTAAATAACAACTGTTATTAAATCATAAAGATTAATGCAGTAAGCACAGAATCAACTTTGCACTGCTGCGCGCTATCGCGTCAAAGATCAGACAAATATACACGTGCATCTTGAAAAACCGATGTTATGGAAAGTACTACGCTACATTTTTGTGCCATCTTTTACCCCGGGGCGCCTTTAGCCCCATTGTACCCTATATATATATATATACCCAATAATACCAGTATATATTACCCAATACTACCCAAGCTTTAAATAGGATTTTTATACCATATCAAAATTCTTGATGCACTTAAATTTCATAATTTTTGTTACCAATTTTAATATCAATAAAAAAATAATACTAGCCTAAGTTAAAATAAGCTTACTGAAGACAAGTAAACAAATCACAAATCACAAATTAGGCTACAACAGAACAAAGATAATAAAAAACGGTCTACTTGAAAAACTTAAAGCACTGAATAAAAAACATTATATTGTATAAAGTAAATGTACAAATAAACTGAATAGTCTTCACTGTATAAATTAAATATACATTCATTCTTATTTATTTTACAAGTGATTCCTCAATGGACACCAGCGACGTTAAGTATCTCTTATCTGATGTTTATTTACCTTATTGACCCACTGGTAACGCACTGCTATATTAGGCTGGCATTATAGTTCACCCAAAAATCGACACAATTCTTTTTCACGGTCTCTGTTTTCCTCATGTCTCTGTGTATGAGATTCCTTTTGCTGTTGAACACAAAATAATATATTTGGAACAATATTGGTTATCAAACAGTTGCTGGGCCCTCACTACTTATATATGAAAAAAAGAAACACTATTGGAGTCAATTGGGACCAGAAACTGGTTACGATCATTCTTCAAAATATATTTTTTTATGTGAGGAGGAAAAGTAATTAAATAGAGGGTTTAGAACATTTAGGTAGTAATGCATTCATCTTCATTTTTGGGTGATAGCCCTTTTGAGATCTCATCATATAGGCTAAGGATCTCATATAGCCTAACAGATGCTTTATCTTTAACTATTAACATTCATTTAAGACACACGAGGATACTCGCAAAGACGGGTATTTTGACACATAACTATGTGTATTTGACCGTTTAAGCACAAGGAGCGAAAGTTTAGTCAGTAATACACCGTAAAAAAAATTCCGTAAAATTTACGGTAAAAAAAAACGGCAGCTGTGGTTGCCGGTATTTTACCGTAAAAAATATGGTAGCAACATTTTATGTTTAAGTTTGTTTTAACTTAAATTTACAGTTAAATCCCGTAATTTCATTAACTGATATAATGTTAATATACCAACCTATTTGAAGTACTGAAATCTGTTTTGTACCTTTGTAATAATCTGATAACCACCAAATGCAGGTAGAAAGTCTCAGGTGATGAGAAAGTCACATAATGAACCACGGGCCCACAGCCAGGCATCTGGTTTAAATAAGAACGATATATTAGAACTGCAGCAGTAGGTACATACAAAGCACCAACACCCTCATGTTGAAAAATATATACTAGTATTGAAACATTAATGGGCACAGATTTTGTGGGGTAGAATAAATCATTCAAGTTGTTTAGTGTGGTTTAAATCGTATAAATGTATGAGGTGGAAAGAGGGGCCTTTTAACCCACACATGGGGTAAAAGGCTCAACAGCATGGGGTAAAAGGCACACGGTATTGATACAAATACTTCAACTAAAATAATGTTTTTTTAAATAATGTCTAAGTTAATACTTGTTCAAAACAATCACTTTAGCAAAGTTTGTACTATTTTCTGGTTATTTTGAAAAATAAAAGTATTAATTTTGTTTCCAATAAATATGCTGTCATTAAAATGTGTTAATATAAAAATTATATTTTAAAATACAGAAACAAAATCGTTTTAATAAGTAAAGACTATGAAATTATTGAAGGAGATCCAATAATAATTGAATATATATTTACAGTAGTAACAAAAAATATATTTTATTATATGATATGATTAATATCATGTTTTTGATGGTTTCATTCAATTCTAACTGGTGATATCGCTAATTGGCATTGTACCATCTGAATCTAACCATGTCAGGTCAACAAATGGAAAAGTCAGCCAACTATTAATTAACATGTTAGTTACTGTGCCTTTAGCCCCAACAGCAGGTGCGCTTTTTACCTCAAATACCATCCTTTTACATATTCTCCGTTATTTAAAAACTGTTGGTTTAATTATCTTAAACAAACTGAAAATCATAAAGAAGACCTTAGTCTCAAAATATATGCATTAATTTTAACGATTCTCATTTGCTACTTAAGGGATTATTTCACCCAAAATGAAAAACATTTGGTGGTTGCCACTGACTTTTTTTTTCCTACTATGGAAGTCAATGGCTACCGTCATCTGTTTGGTTACCCACGTTCTTCAAAGTATCTTCTTTTATGTTTAACTGAAGAAGGAAACTCATATAGTTTTTGAACGACATGAGGGTGAGTAATGATGACAAATTTTCATTTTTGGGTGAACTATCCCTTTACATCTACACATTTTTAAAAACATAAAATATTAGACCAAGCACAGAATCAACTTTGCACTGCCGCGCGCACGATCGCATCAAGGATCAGACAAATATACACGTGCATCTTGAAAAACCGATGTTATGGAAAATACTACGCCACATTTTTGTGCCATCTTTTACCCCGGGGCGCCTTTAGCCCCGTTATAACCTATATAATATGATACACAATACTACCAGTAATCTATACCCATAATACCAATATAATATATATATATATATATATATATATATATATATATATATAAAGCTTTAAATAGGATTTTTATACCATATCAAAATTCTTGATGCACTGAAATTTCATAATTTTTTTTACCAATTTCAATATCACAAAAAATAATACAAGCCTAAGTAAAAATAAGCTTACTGAAGACAAGTAAACAGTCACAAATTAGGCTACAACAGAACAAAGATCATAAAAAACGGCCTACTTGAAAAACTTAAAGCACTGAATAATACATATTGTATAAAGAAAATGTGCAAATAGACTGAATAGTATTCACTGTATAAATTCAGTATACATTCATTCTTATTTATTTTACAGAAGTGATTCAGTCAAGGACAGTAAGTAATTTTCTTGCTTGTTTGATTTACATTATTGACACAAATGGTAACAGCAGCTATATTAGGCTGCTTTGGAGGTATAGTTCACCCAAAATGAAAATTCTGTTGATGTTCTAAACCTGTATGAGATTCCTTCTTGCTGTTGAACACAAAATAATATATTTGGAACATTATTGGTAACCAAACAGTTGCTGGGCCCTCACTACTTATATATGAAAAAAAGAAACACTATTGGAGTCAGTTGGGACCAGAAACTGGTTACGATCATTCTTCAAAATATCTTATTTTATGTTGAGGAGGAAAAGAAAGTTATAGAGGTTTAGAACAATTTGAGGGTAAGTACATGATGACAGTATCTTCATTTTTTGGTGAATATCCTTTTAAGATCTCATCATATAGGCTAAGGATCTCATATAACACATGCTTTATCTTTAACTATTAACATTCATTTAAGACACACGAGGATACTCGCAAAGACGGGCATTTTGACACATAACTATGTGTATTTGACCGTTTAAGCACAAGGAGCGAAAGTTTAGTCAGTAATACACCGTAAAAAAAAATCCGTAAAATTTACGGTAAAAAAACGGCAGCTGTGGTTACCGGAATTTTACCGTAAAAAATACGGTAGATGCATTTTAGGTTTTAACCGTTTTACTTAATTTACAGTTAAAACCGTATTTCATTAACTGATATAAATGTTAATATACCAACCTATTGAAGAACTGAAATCTGTTTCGTACCTTCGTAATAATCTGATAACCACCAAATGCAGGTAGAAAGTCTCAGGTGATGAGAAAGTCACATGATGAACCAAAGCCCATCACAAGCAGCTTTTAAATAATAACATATATAGAAGCTGCACAGTGTTATTCATACAAACACCAAACACCATCATGGTCACACACATGAAACTGAAATAATGCAATAAACATTAATTTAACAACATTAGGTGTAACACACAACCCTAATATACAAAACTGATAAGAAAAAACTAAGAAACAGTTATTTCAACAAAAAAAACATAAAATTTGAAATGTAACGTAGGGAATTCTGGGAATGTTAATTTACGGTTATTCGCTGTAAATTATACGGTCTTTTCACTTCCAAAAACGGTATACTACCGTAAAATTTATGTCCAATACATGTAATGTCCAATACAGTTTTTCCACTGTATATAGTAGGGGAATTTACCGTTAACCATTTAACGGGTTTTTACTGTAGCATTTTTACAGGCCTTTTATTCCGGAATGCACTGTCCTTTTTACAGTGTACGAGGCAGGTGTATCCGGTAGAAACTGTTTTTAAACCAACCGCCCGCTTACCAGAATTAATTCTGCCCCGCGCGTAATGTCCATGAACAGTACATAACCATTTTTTTTTAAACCTGTTTTAAACGCCTTGAAATTATAAAATTTGACTACATCATGACGCGCTTCAATCAGCGATTGATATATTTCTACCGGATTATCTCCCAATCCTTAGATGAATATATAGAGTTTGTTCAAACACAAAAAGCCAAATACATCCATCATGTTAATAATCAAACTAACCTAAAATCCGTGTGGACGATGATGCTGTTTTTATCTGCTCCACGTGCCCGGTTCACTTGCTGTTCCAGTAACTTCCACTCCATCATCAGCTTTAGTAAAACAACCTGATAGCTGGGGAATTTACTAAATCATGTTTTTATGTTGTTTGTATTTGAAGTTTTTCGTTTTTTGAGCCCCTCTCTCTTTTTGTTTTTTTTTTAGAATTGCTGACATTTTTACTTCTTGAATGTTGTTCTTTGCGCGACCATTTCCAGATTACTCGAGAACGAAGTGAAGAGAGGTGAATGCAGACATACTGGTCAGCGACCACCTGATAGATAGACTACGTGCACATATCGTTCAAAAGTCAAATATAGAATAAATGCATTTGATTGGTAAACCAAATTCAAATGTGACGTTTTAATCTCTAATGGTAAAGCATTGAATTTACGGAAAAAGCTCACCTAATTAACAGCGTAATAAGTGGGGGGGGGGGGGGGCTGGTGTCTTTGGTGTATGCGGCGCTCCAGTCAATCTATCCACTTCCCCCCAATCCAGGCCCCCTCTTGCTCGGGCCCTGGGGCTCCAGCCCCGCCTAACCCAATGGTTAAAACGGCCCTGCCGGTTGGACAAGAAGTCTTGTTGACTGGTTATGTTATGTAACCCTTGCCTGTCTAATATGATTCTACTGGGTCCTGACTTCATAGTTTAATGTGCATTTAACCTTTAATTTTGTGGGCATAATAGTCTAAAACATTTTGGACCCACTTTGTAATGTGTCCTTATTTACTACTTACATTTAAATTAATAATTTGATACAATGCATGTATTGTACTTATATTTGAAAATACTGTACATTTACAGTTAATTTCTGTAGTTACATCAATATTTACACTGTTGACCCTAACTCTACCCCTTAAACCTAACCATACCACCAAACCTGCCCCTAACCTTAACCATATCCCACCTCAATAGATAAATAATATTAAGTAGTATTTAAAGACACCTAATATAAAATGGGACCAACAGTTTTTTAAAGACTAACTATAGTGTTATTTAAAAAGAGATACCTCAGCTGACTGCTTCAAAACTAATGTTCTTCTTGATAGTTCATAGCAAGTTGTGGTAAAAGACATTAGTTCCTTGGTGATTTTGTTGTGAAAGTCCAATTTGTAACAGTTAATGAACTGGTCTGGTATTGTTTTAAAAAATTGTACACGTGTTATAAAAGAAGACCACATTTGAATACATTTAATTTTTTTGTTGGGTAGAAGAAATCATATGAATGTGACACATGAAAATGCACATGCAATAAGTAATCAAAAGAATGTTATCAATCTATTTATGCCATTTTAATTGTTCCAGAAAATACAATCCAATTTTAAAATGTCAAAAAAAAAAGAAACATATGGGTATTTGATTGGCTGCATATTTGATTTGTCTGGAGAGCAAAATATGATTATGAGAGCTAAATACTAATTATGAAAAAGAGTGACAACAAAAATTAACATTTTGAAGAGATACAACCGAATGACAGTAAATCTGGTTAATTTGTGCTGTACAAATGAAACTACAAGGTTATGGAAAAACATTGTTGAATATTTTCATAATAGTGCATGTGTGTTCCCACAAGTGCTGGAATTCACTAAAGAGGAATGCAGAACTGAAGAATATTCCATTCCATGTTGTTCCAATCCATAATGATAGGAAGGGGAGGGGACAGATGAGGCCCAATGAGTCCATTTATGCCTGTAGGTTTCTCCATCTCGACAAAGGTTGCCTGCCCATTTAGCATTTTTTTCTATGACGACAGTATGTGTACTGTCTCATACCACACTCTCACTCAGACCACATGCATTTGACTCTTTCTGCTATTAGGGAGGAGAGAGAAAAGCAGATCTCTGAAAAGAAAACTCCCTCAAATGGAAAGCAGATCCATCAAATCATCTGCAGATCGAAAGTTTGGATTTTGCTCAGGTACTTATTAACCCTTACAGACTCCATACTGGCTCCTCTGAGACTTAAAATGGAATGATGACAGAGAAGTGATTTTTTTTGCACACAACATTCTATAAGCTAATGTAAAAAAAAAAATCATAATGTAAAACATTAATATCTTCTTGGAGGGGTAATGAGTCACAATCCTGTATTGAAAGGAAGATATCCAACTTTCAGCTATAAATGTGTCAATTTAAATGAAAAGACAGAGTGTGAATCACACATTTAGAGCAATGCTTGCTTGCAAAAAAAAAATTAAAGTTATCCATATGTTCATATGTTACATATGCTTCCTTTATATTATATTTGTCAAATATATATAACATATTGTGTTGCATCTTTCCTCTTATAATCCCGTATCTCCTTCTACTAATGCAATAAAGCACCTAGGTACATATTCTTGTATTATTAAAAAACTACATTATTTCCTATGACAAAAATTCTAGCCAATCAAAAAAGGCCAAGCACCACAAAAACTGAGCCTTTCAGTTAGAGAGCCAGGGACAGGGTGGAAAATGGTGGGATATTATTAAATTTATACTCACTTAAATTTTTTTTAAAAAAGGAAGGCATTTTAAAATCCCTTTAATAATTTTAGAAATAAATTTCCACCTTTTTCAAAGTACATGATGTCCTATGAGAAGGAAAGGAAAAAGAATGAAGAGAGATCAGTCCAAACAAGAATCAATACTATAATACTACATATTTTAACACAACTGCATACTGTTGATATTTTATTAATTGATGTAATTTCATACTATACTGTGCCAAGTCTAATTCATTTCCAAAACAGTTAAAAATATCAGCTCCGAATGAACTTCCAATATTTACAGTTAGACCGCAATGTCCTGTGAATCACCAAAGTCATTTGCTTAATACTCACAATAAGGAGGCAAGCACCTAAAAGTACAGCCTTCATATTAGCATCCATGTCAATAGGGAACTGTATACAAAAGTTGGTGGCATCACTGATGCATTTCTTAATGAAACCACTCCGTTGTTTTGTGATTCGACCAATAGACTGTTCATCAAGCATGCCTTTTACCTAAAGACAGACCTTCTTAGTGGTGCAAAAGACGTGTAATCCTAACATCAAAATGCAAAACACCTTAACACGGGTTAAAGTGCAAAAAATTATTTCATTATTGCTCTCATTTTGTCTGAAATAAATGTTACCTCAAAATTTATGTCACCACAGCATTTGAGTGGAAGGAAGGGTCCCCGGATCTTCAGTAGTACCTCATTGTTGGGGTCCAGGATGGAGAATTTTGGAAAAAAGCAGGACCACTCCTGTTTCACATAGCCTATGGTTACTCCAGGTGGAGCCTGTACTTCAATCTGAGGGTGGAAAATTCACATCAATGAATAAATAAGAAAAGAAAGTATGTAAAAATGTGTGCAATCAGACAAAGTTATAAGACACTTTAGGTGTGCAGGTGATTCAAGAGCACTGAATAGAAATGTATAGCAGTTTCCAAATGTCTTAATAGCAGTGCCAAATCCGTCTCCACTCTAAGTGATTTAAGTGTACATTTAAATTACTTACACAAAAAGAACAGGGTATGTGGCTGTGTAGGAGTGACAACAAAAAAATCTTGATTCTAAAGTATGGAATATTAAATAGTGAATCGAATAACTCAAATAGTGATAGACACATGCCTAAGAAGCGTGTAAACACAGCTAAAAATAGAGCGCTGTCCATCTCATGCTAAATCAGTTTACCCCTGTACCACTGTCCCATAAAAAGAATTAGCCCAAATCCCTGCACAGCTGCTTGAAAGTATGTCCTTAAAAACTCAACAACTAAATCATATCATATCCTCATTCATACCAAGATTAGTTTCAAATTAACCCTTCAAATTGCTATCCTCAACCTTTAACTGCATAATTAGGAAAAATGGAAATATACATTTTAAGTGGTTGCAAATATGAAAAAAAAAAAAATCTAGTCTTAACAGCCAGCAACATTATATGGGTCTACAAAGTTTTTTTTTTTTTAAAGACTCAGCCAAAGAGTGAGCCAAAAGGATTCACGAAACAGCTTCGAACTTGCTTGTGAGCAGCTCAATCCCTCACTAAACCATCATTCATTTTTTTTAAATGAACTGGAAGCTGAAATATATAGGCTTGTGAGCCTTTACATCTCATGCTGTAGTTTATAAACAGCCCTTCATTACAGCACATAGTTGTGACTTGATAAAAGCTAAACCATTCAAATCTTTAATAAGCAAATACATAAATTGTCAAATAAATAATTTCACTGATTTCAATGACATTTCATTCTAGGTCAAAAAATTACTTGTTGGTTTTTTGTCTGAGGCCCAGTATGTTGGAGCTCCTTTCAAAATGTGCATAAAAATGTTTTATTTAGCTGCTACATTAACCTTGATAAAACTGATAAAGTCTGTTCTACCTCTTGCAGGCAGCAGCGCATTGGTCTGTCCATCTGAATGACCTCTTGGCCCATGTTGTCTTTAATTCGCATTTTAAAACCACGTGCTGAACCAAAGATATTACGAATAAAGCAGTTACTCTTTTCTTTGGCATGGTAGATCTCTTGCCCGATGCTGTTCTTGATCTCATACTGGTTGTTAGTCTCAAAGCCAGTAAGCACTGTAGACAAGTATGATCATAGTTTGTCAGATTAAAATATCTCTTCTGTTTAAACAGGGTGAAAGTATGCAATCTTTTAGAAATCATCAAAGTGTTAACATAAATGTTTTCAAACATTGGCAGTGTTCTAACACACTTAATAAAAATGAACAAAAAGGACTAATATAAGAAGACTCACTCTCTATACATGATATTTTTTGGTGAACAAGTATTTGGTCAATCTGAAATGCACAAAAAAATACCAGGTAGTAACCAGACATTACACTTCCAGAAAGATATATTGATAGAAAGAGAGAGTTAAGTCCCACCTGAGTGAGGTATTCGAGACCAGGTGGTACTCCATAAAGTTGAACTAGTGGTGGAACTGCAGGTGCTAGAGATGTTTAGGAGGATGGAGATACACCATCATTAGACTTGCATTGCCTTTACAGCATTAATGTTCATTAAGTACATACACACTATTCAACAAAGTGCAAAATATTAACTTAGTCTATTTTGGTAAGTACATATTTTACTTCAGTTGAGCTGTTTAACTTGTTTAGAATTAATTTAATTTGATGTTGTTAAAGTTTAACTTCCTTCCAACTTCAAAATAAGTAACATTTCTTATATCTTAATATTAAATAACACTCAGATATACGTTTATT
Source organism: Sinocyclocheilus anophthalmus (assembly GCA_018155175.1). Lineage (NCBI taxonomy): Eukaryota > Metazoa > Chordata > Actinopteri > Cypriniformes > Cyprinidae > Sinocyclocheilus > Sinocyclocheilus anophthalmus. The sequence goes on from JADLZN010003487.1 coordinate 79,999, forward strand.
CTAGGTTTACCTGCATATGGCTGAACCTGGTCATGTGCAGGATTACTTGGATCAGACTGATTCATGACTGGCTGAACTGGAGGCGGTTGACTCACTGACTGAAGTTCAATGGCTGGAGGAGCCGGTGCAGGAACTTCTGACTGAGGCATGAGATTTGGAAGGTTGTTTTGGACGGGATGACCTAGTTTAAGACAATAATCAACATTTTTGTTTTTATTGATTTGTGTCCTCGTTTGTATTGATGTACTCCTTCCTATGTCACTGGATGAACTGACAACAAAGTACATTTGAAAATTGTTAACTTTTATTGTATATGGAAAGAAAATACTTTGTTTTAGTTAAACATTTTAATATCTAAATATGTCATTCACATACACATTTATTCTTTTTCCCTGCATATGACTGAACCTGGTGAGGTGCTGGATTACCTGGACTAGACGGATTCATGACTATCTGAACTGGAGGTGGATAATTGCCCGGCTGGAGCCCTGCAAGCGGAGGAACGTGCCCATGTACTACATAACCTCCCACAGGATAAGTGGAAAGGTGCTGTCCTGGCTGAGGCATTGGATTTGGAGATTGATTCATGACTGTCTGAACTGGAAGTGGTTGATTCTGTGGCTGGACCCCTGCACCTGGAGGAACCTGTCCAGGGCCTGCAGTCTGAGATATGGCATTTGGAGGGTAGTTTTGGACTGGATGGCCTAGTTTAAGACAATAATCAATAAAGTTGTGTTGTTCTACTTTTGTTAGAACTTACTGCAGCATTTGATACAGTTGATCATGATATACTTATTGCTCGTCTCAAGAATCATGCTGGTTTTGAGGGATTAGCCCTAAAATGGTTCTCTTATTTGAAGTATAGGACCATTTTCAGTCAGTTCAGGTGATTACTCTTCTTCTACTGCTCCTCTTGTCTGTGGGGTTCCTCCGGGCTCTATTCTGGGACCAATTTTATTTACTCTGTATATGTTGCCATTGAGTTTTAATTTTGAAAAATTTGGGATTCATTATCACTTGTTTGCGGATGATACACAAATTGATTTACCATTGAAACAGGACCATAAATGTGCTTTGCAGTCTATGCATGAATGTCTGACAGAGGTTAAGTGCTGGATGGCAAATACTTTTCTTAAATTGAATGACGATAAGACAGAGATTATTTTATTTGGTAATAAGGGTTATGTTAATGATGTCTATGCATAGCCGCGGGAACGTATTTTGAGCTGGGGGGGCTGAGAAATAAAACGGGGGGGTCCCGCGTGACAAGAGTGATGCGAGAAGACTGACACTATATGATGGCGGATCCAAAGCTCAGCTTTTGTTAATAAAACTTTCATTTATTTGTTTAATAGCCTATAAGTGAGTGTCTTTGTTGCTGGTTTTCATTAAAAAAAATAACAATGAACCACAAACTAAGCATTCGTTTTAAATAAGGGAAAATACCTTATTTATTTGGGTTACAACGGCTATATCCATCTTATTCATTTTGTCAATGCAAGGTAGATGTTTAATATATGCGAATTTGCCATTGTACTATTTTATGGCTGATGTGTTTTAATTAATAAGATAATAAACCACAAACTTCGAACGTTTTAAGGTAGCCTGAGGGGAAATCCATAGGCTATTTATTTGTGTTAAACGCGAGTAAAACATATCCTTATTTATTTTGTTAATAAAAGTTCAAAGTTTAATGTTTTTGTTGTTGTTGTTTTATTCGATTAATAATAATGAACCATAAGCATGCATTTAAAGTAAGGGGAAAATCCAAAAACCTTACATTTATTTGTGTTACAACGCATGTATATCAGTCTTATTCAGTGGCGTAGCAAGCCAGCGCCGGGCCCATATGCAAAACATTTGTACGTTTGATTTTTCGGAAGTAAATAAAGTTACGTGAATCGTGACTATTCACAAGCTGTTTTATTTAGGGTAGGATAGGCTAATGCTTGGAAATGTTGTTTAAAGTTTTCAAGTCCATTCATTATTTGTAGCATGCAAGCCACCAAATAATCGCAGCTTTGCGCTTTGTTACTACAAAGTCTCAGCCTTCTGTCAATTTTATGATAAAATACAAACAACAAACGTCTTTTTACGCTCTTTAATTTGTAGTGAGATAATTCGCCTCAGTTCAAGCTGCATATGAATCAATTATATTTTCTTCTTTAATATTTGCAGCACGAAATAAACATGAATATGTGAATGCATGTAGAAAAAAATCAGAACAACTTAATACAAACGAATGTCTCATGAATCGATCGATCAGAGTTAAAAAAAAAGTCAAAAGATTACGGATGCCACAGACTTTTTTTTTTGCAAGTATGTCCTTAAAAACTCAACAACTAATCATACTCATATCCCCATTCATACCCATATTAGTTTCAAATTACCCCTATCAAATTGCTATCCTAACCTTTAACTGCATAATTAGGAAAAATGGAAATATACATTTTAAGTGGTTGCAAATATGAAAAAAAACTAGTCTTAACAGCCAGCCTCTTGTATGGGGCTACAAGGTTTTTTTTTTTTACAGACTGCACCAAAGATTGAGCCCAAGGCTTCACGAACAACTTCGAACTTGCTGTGAGCAGCGCAATCCCTCACTAAAACCATCAGTCATTTTTTTTAAATGACCTGGAAGCTGAATATTTAGGCTTGTGAGCCTTTTACATCTCATGCTGATAGTGTATACAGCATGCGGTATTTCGATAGCCTATGGGTGGAATTTTCACATTATGTAACATGATTTTATTATCTTAATTTTAACTTTATTCTTAAAATATTATGACATTAATTTTATTTATTTAGTTATTTTTTAAACATGGCACAAAAATGCTGCCGTATAGGCTACTGAATGCAAACACAATTTTGGCACATCAGCCCAAAAAACAAACAAACAAAAAAAAATTATAATAAAATAAAAAACAAACAAAAAAAGTCAAAAATAGTGAGGGGATATTTGAATTATTTGTTAATAAACTAATGTTTTCTGAGTCAATGTTGACTATCCATCCTCATTGGACGTGCCTTTAGAGAGAAATGCATCTTTACGGATTACATAATGAAAGAGTTTTCGATTTGAATTATTTCGTTTTAAAATAGTAATTTAAAGCATTCTATAGATATATTTATCATGTTGGTGAAGCATTCCTGCTCAAGACCAAGACGACAGAAAGCGCATCCTGTTTGTTTTCCTTATTTTACAAAACCACAAGGATTTGTTGATATTGTGAGTGCACACAAATACAAGTAGACTCTTTGCAGTTCCGAATGATGTATACTCTTACCTTTATGAGCAAAAATGACGGCGTATTTTTAAGTTTCCGCTGAAAAAAATGCAAGTGATCGCGCTGGCGCCTCCATGTCCTGCAGAGCACGCTTTAGCTTCCACTCTCCGCACAAACGATTGGATATGCACCTAACAGCGCTCATTTATCTTGGTTAAATGTTTAAATTAATACTGTGAAATGCATGAAGTGTTTTATGTCTGTTTATTTTAGGCAAGTCGTGTTGGTTTGAGAAGACTAAATTGATCAAACATAATGCTCAACTCACTGTCTGCCGCTGCCGCTTGGTCGTTCCTTTAAAAAAAAAAAAACTTGAATTTAACAAACATAAAATGTTCCAAACATATTTCTAAATTAACTTAATAAAGAAACAAAAAGAAATATGACCACTTTGCCATTAAAAACCAAAACTGAACTATTTTAATAGCTGTGTAATGGGAAGAGAGAGAGTAGAGAGGAGAGCGAAAAGACACAGAATCCAGTCGGACTCGGGCCGAGAATTCTCATAAAGCTGTTGAACAAGGGCCGTGCAGGATTCGTTCCCTCGTTGTCCCCAAACTGCCCGGGCCCATATGCACCTGCATACCCTGCATAACCAGACGCTACGCCACTGATCTTATTTGTTCTTATCTGTTCATAAAAGTTTTATGTTTAATATAAGCGACTTTGTCATTGTAGCATTGTTGATGTTGTGTGTGTGTGTTTTTCATTAAGAGTAATATTGAATCAACCTTAAGAATTAATTTTGTTTCAAGAATAGGAAAGACCTAACGTTAAAGATCAGAATAAGCGCTACAGATGTGAGAATGCGAGATTAGTTGCTGCTGGGGTAGACGCTCTTGCTCTTTCTTTGCGGTCTGTAGAAATTGTTGTTCATTCTTAATTTGGGAACGGCAGAGACATGTTACAGGTTATAATATAATCCAAAAATCATGGCAACAAATGATTTTTTTAAGTCAGTTTAATACGTTTAATCAGTTGAAACGACTTTCACAGTCAATTTGATTCAACTTAACTCAGATTTAACCGTTGATTCTTGTCATTGTAGGTTTAGGCTACTTTTTTCAATGAATTTTAATGAATATACTAATTAATAAAATTTATATTATTTATTTTGTATTACATATTGTTCATTCATTTATTTTTAACACCGCACCCCCAGCACCGCCATTTTTTCGTGGGCTACACTCCAGGGGGTGCTGCAGCACCCTCAGCACCCCTACTTCCCGCGGTTATATGTCTATGACTGCCTGGGGCAGTTTCCTGGGAAGAAACTGTCCTGTGTAAAAAACCTTGGTGTCATCTTTGACTCTGAGCTTAAATTTGACCGACAAATTAATGCTGTTGTTAAAAATAACTTTTTCCATCTAAGGTCAATATCTAAGTTGAAGTCCATCCTATCTTTTGAAGATTGGAGAAGGTTGTTCATGCTTTTGGGAGCTCCTAGGGGCTGGAATGCTCTTCCTCTGTCTATTAGATTTTCTCCAACTTTGGGTGTTTTTCAGAGTGCTCTTAAAACTCATTTGTTTTCTCTAGCTTTTGACAATGCTTTTTAGCTGTGTATGTTATTTGTTGTTACTATTATTTTGTATTTATTTTTCTTTTCTTTTACTATTATTATTTTTAATTTGTTTTTATATTATTATTATGTTTTTCTCTTATCTTTCTCTGTACAGCTCTTTGGTTCCAGTCGTGCTGTTGAAAGTGCTTTATAAATAAAGTTTGAGTTGGGTTGAGTGAAAGTATGAAAACCATGAACATTTATTTTAATATCTAATTACCGTGAATTTAACGGTAAAAGACTGTAAAAATGCTACAGTAAAAACCTGTTAAATGGTTAACGGTAAATTCCCCTACTACATATGGTGAAAAACTGTATTGGACACTACATGTATTGGACATTAATTTTACGGTAGTATACCGTTTTTGGAAGTGGAAAAAGAACGTATATTTTACAGTGAATAACCGTAAATTGACACTCCCAGAATTCCCTGCATTACATTTTAAATTTGATGTTTTTTTTGTTGAAATAACTGTTTCTTCTTAGTTTTTTCTTATCAGTTTTGTATATTAGGGTTGTGTGTTACACCTAATGTTGTTTAATTAATGTTTATTGCATTATTTCAGTTTCATGTGTGTTACCATGTTGGTGTTTAGTGTCTGTGTGAATCACACCGTGCACCTTCTATATATGTTATAAACTATAAGTTGCTTGTGATGGGCTTTGGTTCATCATATGACTTTCTCATCACTATCTGCATTTGGTGGTTATTAGTGTATTACAAAGGTGCAAAACAGATTTTAGTACTTCAATAGGTTGGTATATTAACATTATATCAGTTAATGAAATTACGGTATTTAAATGTAAATTTAAGTTAAAACCCAAAACATTACTACTGTATTTTTTACGGTAAAATTCCGGCAACTACAGCTGCCGGTTTTTTACCGTAAATTCTACGGATTTTTTTTTTACAGTGTAGTTAATTTCATTATGACATTCCAATAATATTAAAAAAAATGTATAATCTTTGAATATTTAAATATTACTAACTTCTCAAACATACATTTATTCTATGTGTACCTGTATATGACTGAACCTGGTGAGGTGCTTGAGTACTTGGATCAGACTGATTCAAGACTGTCTGCACTGGAAGTGGTTGATTCTGTGACTGGAGCCCTGTAGCTGGAGGAACCGGTCCAGGTCCTGCTGTCTGAGGTATGGCATTAGGAGGGTAGATTTGGACTGGATAGCCTAGTTTAAGAAAAAACAATGGAGAGTGAAAGTAAAAGCCTTGAAAGTTTAAAGAATCTAGATAGTACAGTAACATAACATTTCTTCTTTATGTGGCACTATTTGTATTGATGTGATGTGTATTGTATTTGAAAATATTAACATTTATTGTTTATTTTGAAAAATAGAACCTTTTAGTTAAACATTTGAACATCTAAATGTTATGTAACACTCAGATATATACATTTATTCTACGCTTACCTTTATAAGGCAGAATCAGTTGTGGCACTGCATTAATTGGAGCAGACATGACTGGCTGAACTGGAGGTGACTGATTCACTGGCTGAAGCCCAGCAGGTGGAGAAGCTGGATCAGGACCTAAATGAAAGGTGAAAAACGTTCTAGTTAGTAAAGTGAATTAAAAAAATCAATTTGAGCCACTATTTGGATTTATATGTGTATGTAAGTGGATTTAGTACAGCCTAACTGTCATGTTGCTGAGTTTAATTTCCTTCCATCTTCTGAAAATGTACATTTATTGTATGTTTACCTCCATGTGGCTGAACCTGGTCATGTGCAGGATTACTTGGATCAGACTGATTCATGACTGGCTGAACTGGAGGCGGTTGATTCACTGACTGAAGTTCTGTGACTGGAGGAGCCGGTGCAGGACCTTCTGGTTGAGGTATGAGATTTGGATGTTGGTTTTCAGTTGGTTTTGGTGGACAGTCTGGTTTATTTTCAATAAAACTGAGCCACTCTGGTATGGATTTTCTTGCAGTCTGAATCACTGAATGACCAGACATCTCTGGCTTTCAGATCCTATCCATCTTTACAATATGCACGATTGTGCAAGAGATGCCAAAGTGAGCCTTAAGATTTTCATTGAATAACCACTTTCATTTTGTCTGTTCATTCAACAAAGCTGTCATACAGCATACTTTTAGGATCAATGCCTTTTCTGATTGATGTTGAACTTGTTGGTTAAAAGGTGATACTTATTCAGTGACGCATACAGCAAAGAAAACAAGAAAAATAAAGCACAAGACAGACAGTCGACAGACAAAAAAAAACACTCATAACTTGTTGCAAACATTCTATACTGTAGAATGTGGTCAAACATGTTATTGCACATTCTATTCCTTCATCTTCTTGACTTTAATTTTTTAATTGAAAAAAAAAAAAATCTTGGCGATTGAAACAAGACAAATCACTATATGAGATAAATCACCTAGCAACATGATGTGTATCACCTGCTACAGAGAAAAAACTAGCACAGTAAAACTGTGATTGTTAACTGAATAAATGGAGGTAATTTAAATTACTAGAATTATTTTAAACAAATAAAACTTCAGTACCTGGTACTGAGATGTTGAAGACCTTTTGTTAGAGAAGCAGCACAGCCACTATGGTGATGGAGGAAAGTAAATTAATTTTATTTAAGTTGTACACAAAAATGTTTTTCCGACAACTACAAAGACCAAAGGTAATTTATCACTTACCCATCAAAACTCTGAACAAAGTCTTACCTCTTGGGATGTCCACAAAAGGGATGTTCTGTAGAGAACTTCCTTGGTGTTGGAATGATTGTCTGGATACAGGGATCAATAAGATTTGGGGATTTTCTTCTGTTTAACATATGGAGATACATGTGCTTGTGGCGTTATCCCATACATGTATTTATGGTTTCTGTTTTCATAGTATCTCCTCCTCTTTTCTTACATATTTAAATTAACAACCTGAGAAAGGTGTACCACTTCTTTTTAAAAGATCATATTACACATACCTCACTATCTAGCAGAAAAAATGTGACCCAGGAGACTTTAACATACCTACAAAGCACCACAATTTTAATGTCTGTCAGTCTGTCTGCATGTCTTATTTTGATGTAATTTATTATGTGATGTTATATAAAGTGTTGCTGTAAAATCTTGATCTGATCTAAATTGATTTTGGTCATATTGGATACCCCAAAAATGACTGAATGATTTATCTAATAAGTTTTTGTGATAATCCTGTGAAATATGAACCCGGGAAAGCGGTTGTAGATAAACAGAAACAAGTGCATCTTGTTGACATCACTGTTAGCTATTGTTAAATTTCCAAGCATGATTTAATGTGAATTATGTTCAAATTAACCAGAAAAAAAACCTGGGTTGTTGAAATGTCTATTGTAAATACTAATCTGCATGTGTGCGTATTAAGGCAAGCCATTTGAGTGTACATTTTAAGTTAATGCACCTTTCCTTATTTTGCTTAAAAAGAGTGACAGATATTATTGATCTTATTGTTCTTTAGGCACTGTAAAATTGCAAATGATGGTTATTTTAGCTTAATTCTACATCTGAAGTTCTTCATTTGGCTACATATTAGGGGTTTTGCAACAATAGATGCAGTAAAATAATCACACAAACCACCAACATAATATTGTACATTTATTATGTATAATGTTATACTAATATTGCATAAACCAACACATACACAAGAAGACACATATGCAAGTATATATATTGATTATGCATGCACTGTAAAAAAATGACCGTGAATTTAACGGTAAAAGACTGTAAAAATGCTACAGTAAAAACCTGTTAAATGGTTAAAGGTAAATTCCCCTACTATATACGGTGAAAAACTGTATTGGACATTACATGTAATTTTACGGTAGTATACCATTTTTGGAAGTGAAAAAGACTTTATAATTTACAGTGAATAACCGTAAATTGACATTCCCAGAATTCCCTGCGTTACATTTCAAATTTGATGTTTTTTTATTGAAATAACTGTTTCTTCTTAGCTTTTTCTTATCCGGTTTTGTATATTAGGGTTGTATGTTACAGCTAATGCAGTTAAATGTTTTTTTTTTGCATTATTTCAGTTTCATGTGTGTGACCATGATGGTGTTTAGTGTCTGTGTGAACGACACTGTGCATCTTCTATATGTGTTATTATTTAAAAGCTGCTTGTGATGGGCTTTGGTTCATCATGTGACTTTCTCATCACCACCTGCATTTGATGGTTATCAGTGTATTACAAAGGTACAAAACGATTTCAGTACTTCAATAGGTTGATAAATTAACATTATATCAGATAATGAAATTACTGTATTTAACTGTAAACTAATTTAAAACTGTAAAACCTAAAACGTTGCAACCGTATTTTTTTCCTGTACCATTCCGGCAACCACGCTTTTACATACATTTTACGATTTTTTTTTAACAGTGTGGGTCTATCCAGAACACGGTCAGTTTAGTAATAGCAACTGGATAATTGAATTTGCCTAACAAAATGAATGTGTACACAATTTAAATTGATCTCTATTTTTCTCTTATTGTTTAGAATTCACCCTGTTCTTGATAGAGCACATTATTTGCGGTTATAATGCGGGAAATGTCTATAAAGTTTAAAATAGTGACCAAAACTACATACAACAAAAAGTGTTGAACCCTCCTCGCTGTAATATTTTTTTATAACTTAACATATATATTCTCTTATTGATCTATGCCAACCAACCAGAAAAAAATTGTCATGTGGTATGTTACAACAAGGACATGGATATTAAAGTCTATCCAGAGGACTTTTGAAATGTTTCCTGAATTTTTCCATGATACTCATGGATTTATTGGCAAATTTTAAATAATTAACACCATCCTCAGATTAAAGGTGCCTAAATTAGAGGCTGGCTTTATAAGCTGAAAACGCCCCCTGTATGACACTTTCTTCTCACACACGACCCAAAAAAAAAAAAAAGAGATATATATACACAATCTAACAAATTGCCATTAAACCCATATTATGTCACTGGTCTATACACACAGAAAACCATGCAACTACTTGCTTGTTTTTTCCTTTTTTCCCACCTGTTGTCAGTCAGTAACTTGCATGCAACCCCCACCGTCGTGCATTACTTGGCTGCACGAACATCCGTATGTTTTAACTCGGTGGTTCTCAATTCCAGTCCTTGCGTACCACCGCTCTGCATATTTTGTATGTATCTCTTATCTAACACACCTGATTAAGACCAGCTCGTAAAAAAAAGAGCGCTCCATACATGAACTGTGGTCCGATTGACATAGTCCCTACACGGTCTTCATTGGTCCGTACTCCCCGAGCAGGGGAAATCCGTTGAAGTTGACTTCACTTCGGAACGTTCATTCACGGATTTGCGCTACACCACGGCCTGCAGCGTCTTCACACAGAGCCGAAACTTACTAGAGAAGTGTGAAGTGTGACATAATATACCTCTGTAAATAAATACAATTTAAATTTACGTCTTGCACACTTTAATGCCCTTTGAATGGAACATACGCTCCCTTCGAACTAGAACCATGGCGGAATATCCGGTGATGTCCACTTCGCAGGGCACTTACACTCGAATACAACAAACGTCTGAAGTGATAAGAGATATATACAAAATGTGTAGAGCGGTGATACTCGAGGACTGGAATTAAGAACCACTGTTTTAACTAAAATGCGTTGCGTTGAGCACAATAAAACTGAATTTCCTTCTAAAAGACTGAAAAAATATACTTTATGCATGAGATAAGTCTAGAAAAACGTGTAACGTTGCATGATAGTTTATTTCTACAAAGTAACAAAAACATATAAATGTTAGTTGCTTGTACTACTGTAACAAGTAATTTGTAATTATTGTAGGCTGTGATTGTTTAAAAGGCACCAGTGAACAGTTACTCATGATACCTTGCCTGCCATTGTAAATATTGCTGGTCACATGAACACTATAAAATGACCTTGAACATGTCCCTTGGTTTCACTGCAGTGCCAGCTGTATATGGCGTTGGTTACCTAAGAAAATGCAGGAAATAAAGAAAGTCCAGACTCAGAGCGGTGTCCACAGAATGTGAGAATTTCATCAGTTTAAAAAAAAAGACTTGAAAGATGATGCGAGTTAGTTGAAAATATGTCACTTAACAAGTAACTTAGCAGGAGCTCTAAGAGAATACAGTATTGCGCTGGTTTGTGTCTCCAACTTTTTCAAAGAACATGAAATCCTATGAAAAGAAAAAGAGAACAAAGAACAAAGAGTCAGAACAGAATCTTGGGGAATAATATGTTGTAGTGCATGCGATTTCTGTTGTATTACAATATTTAATAACATTTTAATCCGATAGTTCACTTTAGACATTCTACTAACTTTAAGTAACTTTGCAACTACATTTCAACTACCAGTTATTAGAGTATTAGCAGACTGTCTGCTTAATGTCTGGTTTATTTGAAGTGCTATAACACTTTATTTTTATGATCCTCCAACAGACATTCTACCGACTACACATTTATATCCAAGAGAGAATTTATGTATTTATAGGTTGTGGTTGCATAATGGTTAGAAGACTATTGTGGATCATTAAACGTGTCATTAGCTTAATACTCACAATAAGGAAGCAAGCGCCCATAAGTACAGCCTTCATCTTCACATCCATGTCCACTGGAAACTGGATGCCAAAGTTGTCAGTGTCAGTAAAGACTTCCTTTAACAGGCCGCTCCACTGCTTACTAATTTGACCGATAGGCTTCCCAGTACCGTCTTTGCCTTTGAGCTAAAGAAAGAAATACAAATTTATGGTTAGAAACCTACCAATTTCAAAATTATTTTGCTTGGTGTCAGTATAATGTCTACCTTCGAATTTGTATATTAACAAGGCAACAACATGTCAACAACAATCCCTTTAAATCCAATTCTAAAAAGTCACCTCGAAGTTCACATCACCACAGCAGTTACATGCCAAGCAGGGCCCCTCGAGCTTCATCACAGTCTCCTTGTTTGGCCCCTGGATGGAGAATTTCGGATAACAGGGGTGCCAGTCCTGCTTCACATACCCTACAGTCGTTCCCGGGGGGGCCTGTACCTCCATCTGAAGACGAAATATAGAGATTTATTGTCATAGTGAATTAGAAATACACAGCAATGCCCAAATTGATTTTTAAGCTAGCAGCTATATGTGCATACATAGAAAATGTTCAAAAGGAATAAATTACTGTTCAGTGGAATAAATCAAAATGTAATTTATTCCTCTGATGTAAGCTGAATTTCTAGCAGCGATTACTCCAGTTTTCGGTGTCACACGATCCTTCAGAAATCATCCTAATTTGCTGATTTGGTGCTCAAGAAACTTTTCTTATTTTTATCAATGTTGAAGACAGTTGTGCTGACTAATTTTGGTAGGAACCATGATACATTTTTTCAGGATTCTTTTATGAATAGAAAGTTCAAAAGAACAGCATTTATTTAAAATAGAAGTAATTTGTTACATTCTAAATGTTTTTATGGTTTCTTTTGATCAACTGAATGCATCATAATGCAAAGACAGAGTGGCATAGAGTCCTACGTCCATACTGACTCTATGCCATTTATAACTCTTCACACACATTAATGTCAATAGTAGGTCACACGACATGTTCTTTAGATCACTGGTTCTCAATTCCAGTCCTGGGGTGGGGACCCCCTGCTCTGCACATTTTGCATTTCTCCCTTATTTAACACACCTGATTCTGAATCAGTGATTCAGATCATCAGCTCATTAGGAGAGATCCATGAACTGAACTGAGTGCATTAGATAAGAGAGACATACAAAATGTGCAGAGTAGTGGGTCACCAGGACTGGAATTGAGAACCACAGCTTTAGAAGAGTCACTAAATGAAAACCAACAAGACTTCACGTAACTAACATAATTAAATGCAAAGCTTTGATATGACTTGTCCATTATACCTCTTGCAGGCAGCAGGGGCACCAACAGGAGACACAGCGGAAAGGTCGGATCAGTCGTATGACCTCTCGATCGGCGTTGTCTTTGATCTTCATGTCAAAGCTGCGCAGGGCTCCACAGCAGTTGCGTGTGCAGCAGTCATTTTTCTCTTTGGCAGAATAAATCTTTTGACCGAGGCTATTCTTGATCTCATACTGGTTGTTGGTCTCAAAGCCAATTATTGCTGTATAGGACCAAAAAGTATGCAGAGAAATTAAACTAGGAGTCTTTGAGTGTTTGTTTGTGTTTAATGCCATGCCAGCTTCTGTGGCTATTTTCATGGCAAGAAAAAATTATGGCTAAATTATATCAGGTTTTTACTATTTATTTTCGCTAAAAACTGTATTTGGCATAACTCTGTTAAAAATCTCTTCAAAAGAGTTAACAATAAAAAAAGTTCTCTCAGTGTTAAAACCAGCACAATCTAATAAAACATGCTTCAGGGATAAAGGCTTTTGGCAGAGAGAACATGTTAGAGGATCGTCTAGCATTAAAAACTTGTGTCATCCTGGAATGACCTATTCTGCAGTGGGTAAAAACAATCTGGCCCAATCGATTGGAAAATTGATAGAAATGTATTTTTCCAACATTGGGGCTAATTTCTTGGAGTTTATTAATGTCTTCGAGTATCTGAATTAAAGTAAAAGTAGCAAAAAAGTAATAGTGAATAAAATTGTCTCAGGCTTAAAATAAAGATAACACACAAAATGTAACAGACAAGCTTTGCTTTAATGCACTCAAATGATATAGTAAACAGCTTCAACCGCATTCACATAATACAGAAGAAGACTCACCCTCTAACAACTCCACTTTCTGATGAATAAGGATCTGATCAATCTGAAATGAAAAGAGTACACTAGTAACAAGACTTATACTAGGCACACTAATAAGTAAAGTAAATGTCAGAGAGAACTAGGGCGTTCAACTCTTCCTGGGAAGATCATATTAACAACTTGGGAAGTCGTCATTACGACGTCAGGTGTGTTAAAATCAGGGATTCTCTAATCACATTTATACAAAACACACAGCAATGTTTATACTCAATTTATGAAGGTGCTGTAAACTGAAATGTTATTTTTATCATGTTTGTACACTCATCATATATTTTGTAAATGCAATTTAGCTAGTTTTATTGTGAATTAAAAAAAATAAATAAATAAAAAAAGTACAGGCAAATTTACCATCCAAAGATTCCCCTCACAATCACGACTTTGCGGTAGTGTTCATGTGCATTCAACTTGTAAATATGAACTTTCTGACTATCTGACGTTGAATGTACTAAATGACAAGGCCAACCTGAGTGAGGTACTCCAGACCAGGTGGTACTCCAGCAGGCACTGAGACTGGTGCAGCTACAGGTGCTAGAGAAGGTTGTGAGGAAGTTCATGAGGCACACCATCATTAGTCAGCATGCATTATGCAACAACACTCAAACTTCTTTTGCATTGTTTTTATACTATTAATGATTATTAGAATTAATCTTTTAGAATATTTCTTTCATCTTTGGTCTGTGTGGTCACTTTGCCCACTTACCTATTGTTCACCATTTACTTACCAACATTTTTTGTAAATTAAGACTAAATTTAGACATGCTTACCTCCATATGGCTGGCCATGGTGAGATGCTGGACTAACTGGACCAGGCTGATACATGACTGGCTGATCTGGAACTGGCTGGTATCCCACTTGGAACCCTGCAGGTGGTGCCGCCTGTCCAGGTTCTCCATAACCTCCCATGGGATAGGGGGGCATGGAGTGACCGCCCGGCTGGGGCATGGGATAAGGAGGCTGGTGTGGAGATGGGTAGCCTGGTATAAAACAATTTTAATACGCAAAGAAAGAAAACAAATATAATCTTAATAAAATGCTTCTTTAGCTTTACTCTGATGAGACATATTAGGCAATGTTGTAAAAATAAATCTGAAGGGAACGTGGCGTGGAGTTGGTATGCAGTAGATAATGAAATGACTGGAACAACTGACTTGATTTATTTTCTTTTAATCAATAAATACAGACACACAGAATTATATGCATGTATGTTAAGGACATCTTGTAAAATAAGAGATGCCAGGTTTGAGATGGTTCATACAGGCCTTCCATGTTCTGTGGTATGGATCTATTTTAGACCCGCAGCAATACTGTGAGGCATTCCAAAGGAAACATATACTGATATAGCCACCAATAACCAGAAGGGGTCATAAATAATTCATTGTAACAATATTGACTATTTGTAGTAGTCATCTACAGTATAACGTCATCGTGAACAATGCGTGTCATTGTATTTAAATATTTAGCATCTTCTCTATTTTACATTAGCTATTTACTCTGCAACAACCAGACATATAGATGAAAATTAAGCATTAGTCTCAGCAATTAGGACAAATATGTAATATCTGTAATAAATTACATATATTTATATAAATATATTATATATATCTACTATATATAAATATATATATATTATATATATTATAATCGATGTAATTACTAATCAAATCAGTCCATGTTTCTCTTTTTAAAGGTCGGAGTTTCGGATTTCTGCGGTTAGCATCCTGGTTGCAGCTCCTACATTTTATAATATGTATTATTAGAAATGTCATAATTATAGGGTTGAACCCCTAGCTTCTCTATTTTGTGGGTGGTGGTGTGTGGTTTGGGGCGGGTGTTTTTGGGGTTTTGGCCTCACAGGACTAAATTACTTTTTAAAACATTAAAACGGTTATTTTAAATTGTAACAGTTTTCCGGTGTATTACTGTTTTTATTTTTGCTCTAATAATGCAGCCTTGGTGAGCTTAAGAGTCTTCTTTCAAAAAACAGCCCCACACTTTTTTGAACAGTATTGTACCTCAGGAAGATGAACACAGCAGTTGGCTTATATTGACGTTTATCCTCCCCTTGAACCCAATCAGAAACTGCATTTTCATACGAAAAGCCTCTGTCATATACACTATTCAAATATTTTCCCAGCTTTTTGAAGAAAAAAAACTGTATACAGATTTTTCGATAATTTGCACAGAATCTGTCTGGTTCTGTCATTATTGGGCCGTTGAAAAATGTTAACACTCGTCTATAAAACTCTTTAAGTATTCCTATTAATGATGTCGTCTATTTAATGTTTTCGCCCATACTTTTTTTTAAACAGGGGCAAAAAAAATTTATTTTTTGATCAGCCTTAATTAATGTCCTCCTAACATGACATAAAAAATGCAATATACGCAAAACAAAAAAAAAAGGTCATGCTCTTCAGACTGACACCCTGAATTGCAGAACAACAGTATCGTCATTAGTCAGCAGAGAGAAGACCCTGCCGTTCATCACAGTCCTGATGTCCTCAAAACCAACGTGCAAACATTCACTCTGTGGGAGAAGGGGTGGTTTTAAAGTACCTAAATTTGAGTTATTAATATATAAGTTAAAATGTCCACCAACTTCCTACCACTCACACACGGGAATCATGAATTAAGAGATTGTTAGATCGAGGCACCCACAATCATGTCACATTGCTTCTGGTGATGGCACCCATTCACTGCAGAGGATCCACTGGTGAGCAAGTGATATAATGCTACATTTCTCCAAATCTGTTCCAATGAAAGACAGCCATGCTACGATCTCTGGATGTCCTGAGGGTACATTTTCAGTTTTTGGGTGAACACAACTGTGCACAACTGTTCATAAGCTTGTGGTCTATAAAATTCTTTAATCTAGGAAGTATCTTATGCTCAACAATTATTTATTTAATCAAAATTAGAGTAAAAACAGTTGCATTTTCACTGAGGTCCAGCAGATGCTCACTGAGCAGTTTTTCCCAGTTTAAATGACTAACCAATTAATACTAAAGCAGGTTGGAATTGGCACAGCTAATAATTTCCAACATTAACAAAGGAAAAGAGTCAGGGCTTTTTCTTGAAAACGAGACATTGCAGGCCATTAGATGAAAAATGTGAACAATAAGCCACAGAGAACAGTTGTCCCTTGCAGTTGCTTTAGCCTGTGACGTTGTATCCATGGGGGAGCGGAGACCAACGGGCAGAGATAGATGGCGAGAGCTTGGGCTAGTTAATAAAGATCAGACTGCTTAGCCCAGTGGAGAATAAAAGGTGTACAAGGAGGACACATCAAATCAGTGAGAACTCATTTAGAGAAGCGCATTAAACTCTGTGGGCTGCAGTAAGAGAGCGTCTACGCAGCAAACTGCACCTGCGCTCTTCACTCAGGGGAACAGGAGGAGAACATTATGAGATCAACTGTGCATTGTTTATTTTATAGGGGCCTGTGTGTTTAATATCCCTTTGGCATTGAATATTTATCTTTTACATCACGGTCTTTGAAAGAGGAGGGCAGTGGATGTGCTTTGCACACGCCTGCAGGTCACCTACGGAAATTTAATATTATGTATGCAGACGTGAAATAAATTAGCCGAATATAAACAACTGATAAAATCGAATTCATAAATCAATTTTTCTAAAGTAACAATGTCCAACAGAAACACCATGGTAGCATTTTTTTGGCCTCCCTTGAGCTTGTTATATTGTCATAAAGGTCTTGAAGGGTAAGCAGTAAATATGAGCAGTGACTTCACAGCACTGTGATTGGCTCATTACCCTTTCAGTGTCATTCCCTCGTATCATTGTTCACAACTGCTTCACAAGAAGAAATGGACGGAATAAACATTGAGTTAACTATTCAGCCACAGAGAAAGATCTGAGAGTCAGGTGAGCCGAGTCCGATTTGTAGTTTTTGAGTGAAACAGGATATTTGATTAGAAAAATGTGCGGCAGGACTTAATCAGGAATTGATTGGATGGTGAAAAGATGTTACATTCCAGATATTTCGCTATTGGTAAACGTTATCCAATAGCCTATGCAGTCTAAGTGAAGTCAGCAAAAAATTAAAGTTGTTTGAAAGGTGGAGCACATTATAACATTTCCCCTATTGTTAAAATTAGATTTAAGTGAGCATTAAATAACAGCAAAATTAATCTTTAAAAATAAAAAATAAACCTTGGTAAATAAACAGCCATTTTTCATATTGTACATTTTAATGTCGTGTTAAGTAAATTCCCTTTTAGCATTTTTAGAATTGCAATATCAGTTATTATTTTATTTGTGGTGCATCTGTAATTATATGGTACATGGTAACCTGGAAACGGTCTAAATGTAACTGAAACATGAATTTACACTACTGTTTAAAAGTTTGGAGTCAATAAGATTTTTTAATGTTTTTGAAAGATGTCTCTTATGCTCAACAAGGCTGCATTCATTTGATAAAAATACAATAAAAAAAACAGCTAATATGTTAAATTATCTACAATTTAAAATAACCATTTCTACTGTAAAATATTTAAAAGTAATTTTTACTGCTAATCAAAGCTGAATGTTTCAGAAATCATTGTAATAAACTGATTGCTGAAATATTTCTTAGAAAGAAGAAATATTATTCTTATTATCAATGTTGTTGTCAAACAAACTTCTGAAGATTTTAGCATGGTAATGGATATGACAGTGTTAATGTATTTGGTCTTGGCGGATTAGATCTGCTATGCTGCGGCTGCGGTGGTTTATGCCTGTAGTTGGAGAGTGCTGCTGCTGCTGAAGCAAGACAGGAACTTGCACTGCCAAGTATATGGTGATCGTGCCTGGTGGAGTAGTAAGACATACTGCTGCTGCACAAATAGCATATAAAATAACCCGTAGCAGATCTATACAGGTGGAGCTGGGGAAGGAGGAGGGTTTCAGAGGAACTCTGAATGCGCGCCGCAAACTGCTCTAGTGAATACTAACCAACCATTTAAATGTAAAGTTAAAAAAAAAAAAAAAAATGCAAGCTATTGGCTGCGTATGCAACATGAACCAGTCAGCTTGTGCCAAGTAGATTAATGCTGTGTATGTCATCAGTTACGTTAAGACCCATCAGCCTGCGCCATCTAGAGTTTCATGAAAGAACTAGGCATTTGTGCTGCTTAATTATTTTGTGGAAACTATGATCATTTTTTGTTTCAGGATATTTTGATGAACAATGTTCAAACGATTTATTTGAATTTGTATTATTATTCCTTGCTAAATTAAAGTACACATTATTATTATTGACCCCAAATCTTTGAATAATAGTGTACACTGGACTAAATAAAACAATTATTTCAGGAGACCACTACATACAAATGCATCAAATTAAAAAATATGTGTGTTCTTACTAAGTTTATGTATGTTGATGGGTTCGGTTGGCATCCCTTCTCCTCCGTCACTCAGCGCTCGTATCTGAATGATGTAATCATCATCTGCAGGTAGCGTGAGCTCCACTGAGGTCAGATTTGTTGTTATTGTGTTAATTTCTTTATGCCGGTTCCTTCTGTATGACACCTGGAGAGAACAAATGAGAGAGGTGCTAACAACCACTTAGATTTATTCAGCACAAGCTATTTTAGTCGATAAAGGAAGTAAAATCTAATTATCATACACTGTGGGGAACTCTAGTGTTTATTAGCACACCTGGTGTTTTTGCTATACTGTACAGCACATATTTTGTAGATCTGCGGTATAAATTTGTTTTATTTTTAATTTCCGTTACCACTAAGGTGGGTAATATTCCAACAAGAGAAATAATATAAGCACTTTAATGTAGTTGTTTCCTAAATGCTCACTGGAATAGAACAAGCTAATATGATTATGTGAAAATAATGCCCTACAGTTTGGCTTAGAGGTTTACATTGCTGGGAAGCACTTACCTGATACCCGGTAACATCTGACTCCATCTCCAGAGAAATGACAGGCTCCCAATGAACAGTGAGCTTAGAGCCAATCAGATTCCACTCCACGTTCAAAGGTGGCTGCCCGGGTGCTGAGAGGAAACACCACTATTAGTTACTGTACATCTGATGACATCAGAAAGCCAGGAGAGGTGCCTGGCTGTCTGTTTGTTCATAAATTCATAATGTATTACACTAAACGGATAGTTCGAGAACTAGAAAAGGCAGTTCTGGCATTTCAAACGTGTATGACATTCTTTTCCTCTGTGGAAAACAAAAGGAAAAACAAACACAAAAAAATATATAAAATATATAAGATATAAAATATGCTTTGTATGTTACATCCCTAGTTTTTTGAGGTCATATGAATATATAGTATGCAAATTAAGATATGGCTACTTTGTGGTCATGATTCCTTCGCTGTAGGAGAAAGAGCAGCCTGATACATATTCTAACTATCAATTTTTGTTGATCCGTACGGCGGTTTGAATATGAATGACTGGATTAAAATGCTGGACAGGATCGAAACTTATAACAAAGTCTGAAATCTTTATTTTTCTTCTACTTTTATTCAGCACGGACACACACAAGTGACAGTAAATAAATTTATAATGTTACAAAAATTTCCATTTCAAATAAATATTCTATTAATGTGACACTGAAGGACATTGAGTAATGGTTTGATGAACATCAGCTTTCCATCACAGGAATAAATGGCATTGAACACAATTTCAAATCGTAAGAAGTGTATTTTTCCACCATATAATGATTACTGTATTTTTAATCAAATAAATGAACCCTTGGTAAAAAAATTATGTAAAAAAAACTGTTATACTGTAATAAGAGTAGAGTATATCCAATTACAGGTGTCTTGATCCTATCTAAATATTAAAAAGGACAATTCTACTTTTTTCACAAAGTGTGACTATTAAAATTAGACAAAACAACAACAACAACAACAACAACAACAACAACGAATAATTGGTTTTATATACCTGCAGTGGCAATGCCTAAATAAACTGGGAATTTTAAAAAGCGTATACTTACGGGACTTCTTGGTGGTCACATTGATGGTGGGAGAAAGAGGGCCAGTTCCTGCTGTGTTGAAAGAACTCACTGTCAGGAAATACTGAGTGTATCCTCTCAGACCGCTGATGTTAACCTTGTTCTGATTGGCAGACACTCTGACTTTGCCCATGGTCTCTGGTTTTGTATCGTCCTCCCAGTACACCGCCTGATTTCAAGAGCAATGGAGAGAAAGCACAGCCTGTGGGATCTAAAGCCTCGCGGATATAATGCTACGGTGCCATTATGTTCAGTGCAGGAGAATTATTATACAGGAGTATTTCACTTTTTCCACACAGTGGGTTTGGGGTGACATGGATGAAGAGTTTCACAGAGGAATGTGTAATGTGTTCTCTGCGTCCTTAAAAAGGATGAAGAAAAGCCATTTCGCCCATGTGGAAGAGAGGGCCTCCTATGCATACGGTAAGAACAGGGTACCCTATTCTTATTTTCAAATGGAGCGTTTCCATGGGTACAGAGGGAACTTTGAGGTGCAGCGTGGGAGATGACAGGCTCTGACAAAACCCACGGTGCATTTCAAAACCGGACAGAGAGTCATTTCCATTTAGAAGAAGGGACGCACCTCATAGCCCAACACTCTTTCTGGGGAAGCACTGAGAATGTGCCAGCTCACTTCAATTTCAGTGGCAGAAATGCTTCTGGCCCACACGCCGTCTGGAACGCCACTGGGCTCTGAGAGGAAAGATAAAAAGAGAAGAACATGAATACATAAAGACAGAAAAGAAGCAAAGAGATGAGAACAAAGGAGAAGAAAAGAGATAAGGAAATATGAGAAAAGAAGGGCCAAAATAAGACGAATAAGACAAAGCTAAAAGAGAAGAATCGAGATGAAACAAAATGAGACAACGAGAAGATGAAAATGTGACTGAAAGAATAGAGATTAGAAGAGGATGCAGTGACGAGAGATATAAATGAGACAAAACTATGAGAAGAGATGAGATAAAACGAGAGAAGACAGAAAAGATGAGAGAAGAGAAGTAGTAGGTTGGAACAAGGAGAGAAACTGAAATGAGACTGAAAAAAGAGAAGGGGAAAACATTAGACCAGAGAAGACTAGATGAGACGAGAAGAGACAAGAATAGACAAAAAGAGAAAACAAGAAGATCAAGAGAAGAGATGAAATGAAATAAGACAGGACAAGAAGAAACAAGAGGAAGAAAGAGGATACAACGAAGAGACAAACTTGAAAGGGGTGAGATGAGACAAAAAGAGCAAAGATGACGCGAAAAGACAAAACAGAGAGAAAAGAAGAGATTAGAGAAAATAAAAAGACAAGAACTAAGATGCAAAATGGAGAAGTTGAAATGAGACTGAAATGAAAGAGAAGAGAACAGAAAAGATGAGAATTGAAAAAATGAGAAGATGAAACAAGATGAGAAAAGAGAGAAGATGAGAAAAAAAGAGATTTAGAGATGGGAAGAGACTAGAGGAGACGAGAAGAGACGAACTAGCATTCAACAGAGAAAAGACGATAAAAGACTGTAAGGAAAGAAAAAAAAGAGACGAGGCAAGAGAAGAAGATGAAATGAGATAACACTGAAAGAGAAGAGATTAGATGAGACAGGGTGAGAAAAGACAAGACTATGAGGAGAGAAGACCAAAATGTGACAAGATTGAAAGAGAGTAGACAAGAAGAAAAGAGGATGCATCAAAGACGGATGTACCGAGACCAAACTGAAAGAGAATAAATGAGAATAAAATGAGAAGACGAGATAAGAAAAGAGACTAGAGAAGATGAGAAGAGAAGAACAGGATGCAACAAAGAGCGTAGCTGAAACAAGTCTGAAAGGAAAGAGAAGAAAAGAGACAGGAAGACAAAAAATGAAATGATGAAACAAGATAAAACTGAAAGACAAGAGATGAGATAAAACAATGAAAAAACAGGATGAGAAGAGACACAACTACAAGGAGAGAAGACCAAAATGAGACAAAACTGAAAGTGAAGAGATGAAATAAAACAAAAAAAAGACGAGATCAGGAGAACGGAAGACACGAGGAGACAAGAAGAGAAGAAGTAAGGTGCAAAAAAGACAAGACAAGACTAGAAGAGAAGAGACAAGATGAGGAAAAAAAGAAAAGCATAATCATCAGTGCACAAATCAGAGGCTGATGAAAAATAATTTATAAATGACTGATGCAAAATCTTTTGTCTCTAAATTACTAGCCTTTATTTTAATAGGATAGTTGAGTGACATAAAGGAACATTATCTGTACAGGAATTCAATTAATGTGGTAGCTTCCTGACACACCGCTGTCTGCCCGTCACTCCACACTGTAATAGCTCATCTCAAACCGATCCTAACTAGCTGAAAGATTCCCACACTGCTGAGCATGAGATTCCAGAGCTAAAACCACTTGACATTTACAACACAACATCACGTACAGCCATTATAGTACATGCTTTACTTTGTAGTTACTATAAAAAGATGGATTCTTGGACATTTAGCAAAATATAAAATATACTGTATTTCCTGTTAAAAAGGGTAAATTACTGCTAAAAGAACAGAAAACTGCCAACAACAGTGTTGGAAAACCCCATAAAATGATACAACATTACATAATCTAAATCTATATCCTACAGTATCCCGCTTTTATAAAATGAGCCGTGTTCTTTCAGTGCTACGCATAATTGCTGGTGCTAAAGGAATCAATTCCAGCCTGTTCTTTCAATGTTTTATGCACCTTACAATAGATGAATAAATACATAGCGAAAAGAAAAATCTATTGAAAACACTGCAAATGACTGAAAAGGTAAGCTTTTGTGCGCTGCTCGTAATGCGATTGACAGTCTCACCATTCTCAGCCGAGAACACAATGGTAACGGGGCTGAACGGTCCCTGGCCTTTGGTGTTGTAGGCACCCACTTTGACGCTAAATGGAGAAAAGGGTGGGATGCTCTCGTTCCGGTACACGTAACGGGACTGGGATGGTATGGAGGTGACGGCGTGTGTCCAGTTGACCTCCCCCAGTGGCCGGAAAGCGATGATGTAGCCGAAACCATCTCCGTTTTGCAGGTCTTCAGGCACAGGCTGGGAGGGAAACAAGAAACTATAGTGATATTAAAACATACAGACCAGATCCAGCCTCAGGTTCACACCCAGCGCCTTTCCAAATCCCACACAGTTTTCGCAAAGTGATGCAACCTCTTGAGAGCGCAAATGAACCGCTTTCTAATATACAACCAAATTTGAATTGAATGCCATTACGGGAGTAAAGGGCCCAGATGGAAAACAGGCTTGGCTTTGACTGAGGCAATAAACACCCCCATTCAATTCCATTTAATTAGCCAAAACTATTACCTCACACAGAGGGAGTGATAATATAGACAGATGACTTACCTCCCATGTTATTACTAACTCTGACTTGGAACCACCCCCACCTCCGACATCGGTGGGGGCCGTGTCAGGAACTGCGTACAGAAAAACAAAGAAAAAACAGCCATGTTTTCAGTACAGCGGATAGATGCAGCCCCTGCCTTCCTCATTGTTGCTTTTCTTTTTCTTTTACTCAAAGCCTCATTAACAAGTATCAAATGAAACAAAGCTCCGGTCCCTTAGCAACTGCTTTTAAAAGATTCTGTGGGCAGCATCTCAGTTAACTGGCTTTGTTTCTAGTGAATTTCACCATTTGCCAAGAGTCTCTCAACAATAATGCTCGAAGAATTTGTTCTATAATATACAAAGAGGCACTTGAGCACCGAAATTGTATCGCTTCATCATGGGACGTTTGAAGAATATGGGCACTTGGACATTAGTGGATTCAACCTCAGACAGCACGCCCACGGGCCGCCTACAGTTGCATACTGACCATCTGATGCAAACCACACACAAAACTGGATTGCGCTTTCTCGATCTGGCAAGCTCTGTTCTGATTGGCTGACTAATTTGATGGGTATTTTGCGTACCCTTTGAGGAAGTTTGCCATGATTAAATCAGATCAAGAGTACGCAGAGCAGTTCTGTCTGTGAAATAGTCTGTACTTAATACTTCTGGAAATGCAGAAATTCTGATCTAGGAGTAATTTTGCTTCTGACCACTTCTTTGTTAATCGGGTCAAAGAAAATTGCTAACAAAAATGTAAGTTAACAAAAGATGTTTTGATTGTGTGTTTGAATAATGTACATCATCACAACAATTAAAGGGGTAATGACGATTCAATTTTCCGTTACTCTTGGAGTGTTACAAGTTTTCTTGGTGAATAAAGAGCTCTGTAAAGTTGCAAAGACAAAGTTCCAATCAAAGAGCAGTCTTATAAAAGAAGAGCAGCCACACCTACCTAAATGGTTCGTTCTCAACCACGCCCCCACTACCTACTCACTAGGGGGAGATTTGAATAATGCCACCCAACGTTCAGCCAAAGAAAGAAGGCGTAACTTGTATGCTCGCGTAGTATTGTTGTTGCTGCCGCCATGTCTTGAAGGCGCTGTGTTTCGTTGTGAAGTGAAAATAATGTTTGGTCTTCCAAAGGAGGACGATTATCTGCTTTCGTCATGCCTGGAGCTGACTGTGCTGGTTGCGGAGGAAATAGGACAACTTTGGATGTGATCGCCGGATCGGCTTTCCGTGGATGAAGCGAGTCCAGCCCGAGGGGAGTCACATGTGGTTGCGCAAGGCCTGCGGAGCTCCTTGTCGAATAAGCCTGCCTCTGCTCACTTAGCACTCGGCCATCCTCATTTATTCCCGGCCTCGCTCACTATAGGTCGCCGTGGGACGCTGTGTTGGGTTGGAAAGCGAAACACTTTGTTTGACTTCCTAAAACGAACCACGATGAACTCAGTGGTAAGTTGTATTACACAACACTGCCAGACACACTAACCCAACATATCAGATATGGGCAGAGCACAGTTTACTGGAGGAAAAGTTCTGCTCCGGAGGAGTAGTACTACCAATGCCGGCTCTCTGACCAAAGACTGTAGTAGTTTATATTTAAAGAGGTTTGTTAATTATATATTCAAGCGAGTTTTTTGGGCAGTGAGCGTAGGGCTGTGTACACCTAGCAAAGTCACGATTACCAAAATTCTGATAAGAGAGGCCCATACGATAATATCACGATACCAGTGCGATGCATGAATTTAACCTCGAACGTAGTAAAACAGCGTTATTAAACATGCATAACTAGTGCCTTTTCAACAAGGGATGCTGGAAACATCATGGTCTAAAGGAATAAGCCAAGCACGTTAATAGAGACACTGCGCAAAACGGTGGTTAATTCAGATACACAGCCTCTCTCTCTCCATAAGTCGAACAGTTGATGAATTACACTTCTGAGAATAGAATATTGAAGTGGAAATCGCAAAACTGCAAGCTAACCAGTGCTTTTCAGAAAGCAAGCGCGTTTATCCACACTGGAGAGAGCGCGTGCACATGGTTGCCAGATTGACAAAGATAAGTAGCACACTTAGCATATATTTCCGTATTGCGCAAGTGGGAAGTTCTGTTTCGGGGATTAAGTCTCTTTATATCAGGCAACCCAGTTATGTTCCTCTGCGGCCAGATTAAACCTTGATGTAGCCTATATATGCTCTATTCATTATTTTTTAGAAACCTTGCACTTTTCTACTCCATTTTAAATGTTGTTCTTGTATGCAAATTAAGTGCGGTCCACTGCTGCACATGTGCCACAATATCGATACAGGGACAGCTGTATCGATACTCTTATCGTCAAATCTCTGTGACGATACACCGTCGTAGATGTATCAAAACACAGCAAGGGTCAGGAGTAGGGCTTGTCTCGATCACAAGCAGACCTGGTTGATGGTATGAGTGACGATGCAACGGCATGCTTAAAAAAAGACAGTATATGTCATTATAATCCATAATTATGTCCTCACTGGATGCAACGAATGCCTCATTTATAATGGGTTTTCATGTTTTCGAATCATCGCTCCGGCCTGACAGAGCATCACAGTATGGTAAGGGGCTTAACATTTCAGTCCACGTCGAGTATTCGGCCAATCACAACGCACTGTTAGCTGGCCAATCAGAGCACACCTTGTTTTCAGACCGATGAGCTTTGTAAAAAAACGACGCGTTTCAGAAAGGCGGGCATAGAGGAGAAATAATAATGTACAGTATGTGGAAAAAATGTGTTTTTAACCTTAAACCGCATAAACACATTTCATTACACCAAATACACAAAATAAGGTTCTTTTTAGCAGCATCATATGACCCCTTTAAACGATTTTAATCAAAGTGTATTGGTAATGAAAATATGATGAGAAAAAATAACAGTGCAAGATATTTACAATGCTTTTTTTCCCCAAGAAGAAAAAATTAGGAAAAAAAAAAGATTGTTTCATCTAATCCACTGACAGTAAATAGAGCTCGCAGAAGCTGAATGAACACTGGTAAACTACAGCCCTTTGCTAGTGGGTTTATTAACCCAAACGCATCCTATACACATATTAGATTCAGACATATACATAACATACACTACCATTTAATAGTTTAGGATTAGTACGATTTTTAAAAGAAATTAATACAGTTGATAACAGTTATCTTGTAGTGGAGTAACAGCACACAAACATGACGGTTCGGTATGTACGCCACGTGTTTTGACGGTTCGGTATGGTTTCGGTACAGCAAGGGGAAAAAACTAAACATAAAATTGCCTTTTTTTTAATTAAACAGTGGTTTACTGAACAAATTGCTCTTAAATAAAATAAATACAATTTAAATAAATGCAATTGTAATTAAAATTTTCTAAGGATTAAAAATTACCATCGTTATGTTCTAAAGATAAGGAACGCTTACTACTATAAGGCTACAATTACCAACAGGGCCCCAAAACTTTAATGAATTATTTATTTTAATAATTATTTTTTATTTTTAACTATAATAATCAACACTCAACTTAAAAAAAGTTTATGCAAACATGTAAATGCACATAAGCGCAGTGTTATAAAATTTCAATCATAAAATTTCTATGTGGTTTAATATTTCATTTACACAGTGGCTGTGATACTAGTTTCATAACAGATTATTTAAAACAGACATAAATATTAAGACATTATAACGGGTACAGTAAAATATAATGAGTAATAGGCTTCTAATATTTCATGAAAATGCTCTTCTTGTAACGTCATTTCTCTAGCGAACTAGATGAGCTGTGGAACTGATGACTTGCCTGAGGTAAGGAAAGCTACCGACATTTTAGTCGTAAAGAGGAAGAGATGATACGCTCATCACCGCTAAGCGCTGCTGTTTGAATGAGCTGTGTTTAAACAGCGATCCTGTTAGCGGCCACGACAAAACCGCGTCAAAAAAGACATTATTGTTGAATTTCCAGAAAGCAAGTCACAATAATTTGAAAGAGTAGACTTGTGCCTATGCTTATCAAAAGTAGCAGTCAGTACTGGAATATAAAACCGAATGTCCCAATGAGTTCCACTCATGCCGTGGTTAAAACAATGCGGTAGCATATTTGTTCAGTAACATGGTACCAAACCGAAAGACCCGACCGAAAAGAGTTCGTGTAGACGGATGGTACCGTTACACCCATATTATCTAGTGATAATATTTTACTATATTACTATTTTTACTGTCTTTTTTTAATAAACCTGAATGACCCCAAACTTTTGAATGTCAGTGTAAAAATAAAGTTATGAACTGTATTTGATTAATTGTTTCACATGCATTTGTTAAATGTTGGTATGTTTAATTTAATTTATAAAATGTTTGATTGTTTGCTGTAATTTTGTTCTCTCTCAAGTAAAATGTAATTTTCATAGACTAAAATTTGATCAAATTAAAATAGCTTAAATTAATGACTATTACATGGCAAAAAGATTATTAAAATAAGAAATTTTCAGATTTGACCTTTAGTTAAAAACTGTGTATAAATAACACCGTTGGTGACTCACCTGCATCTTCAGTTCTTGTTTTAAGAGAAGCAGGACTCGGTTCCCCCACGCCGACGCTGTTTCTGGCCAGCACTCTGAACTCATACTCCACCCATGCGTTCAGATCCACCACCGTTGCTGTCAAGGTGTTCCCATCAATCACCTCCGGGACTGTGAGCAAACAGGAAAGCCACGGTTTAACCGAAAATACCTGGATTACACGGCGGCACCATGAAAGTCAACAACAGGAGCCCAATTTTGAGCCAATGTTTACAGTAAGCCAGAAATGTCACAAAACATTAAAAAAAATGTTCTATTCCACATCTCTGTCTGGGTGGGATGTTGTTCGAATTAATTCGGATTCGAGCGGCAGGGCAAGAGACCAGATTAAGTCATTTTGCGTTAGTACTTAGAGGCCCTTATATGTACTCAAAGCGAGCATAAGCTTCTTTCTTAAAAGCACATGAGATGTGCTATGGTAATTTCAGTCTCTCGCTGAATTGATGCTCCGCTTGACTAGCTTTAGCTAATCCTGTATTGTTACCCGTGTTCACCGCTTGCCAGCCCACTGTGAAAGCTGTCTTGGCCTGGATGATATAGCTTGTGATGGGGCTGCCGTTATCCTGGCCAGGTCTCCAAGAAAGCTGAGCCGTGCTGTCTGTGATCTCCTCCACCGTTACACCATCTGGAGCTCCTGGGGGACCTGATTCAATCAGACAATTAGCAGTGAATTAGCAATTAGAAATGAAGTTACCTTCACTGACATCTAACCTTGCTCACCCCCTGCCAGGAAGTTCTCCTCTTATCGCCCCACTAAGCTATGATATAAGACCAGTCTCTAAAAGGTGTTATTGCATTTTAAGATATTGCTTTTGTGGGAACACTAGATCTCTTTGAGAATCATAGGAAAGCTTTTCAGAGGCTTGAGCTTAGTTTTCTTAACAGCTACAGCATGTCTCCTTTGAAAAGCTGCAAGCAGGCCTTCCTCTGCACATCTTTAATTGGTTCCTCCAATTATAAATGTGCAGAGCATTGTCTGTCTTTGTCAAAATCACACTCCTTTGGGGGGAAATATAAAGAAATGGAGCATAATGTTACTTGGTTTTGTCAGCGCAGGTCATTGTGTCACTCGCACTGTCAATAATAAAACCAGACTGTGCTTGTTTCTCACCTAAATGGCATTTGAAGACAAAACATGAGGACAAATTGTGAATTTGTTTCTTTATATTTGGTTTTGGTGGTTTAATGAGTTTGCATGCATCTTTGGCCAGACTAACATTTACATAATTCATTTTAAACCAAGGCATAATATTCAAATGCCAGACACTCCTAGTTTCTGTAAATTACACTGTCGGACGTTTTAGGAGCAGAATGTTCTTCAGGGTTCCCTCTCTTTTTAACCAATGCCTTAATCTTTATCTAGTAAATAATGATTTGTAAGAATACTTCTTACTCACAGTTGCTACCTGATAAAATATTTTAGAGCTAGGCAGAATAGAAAAATGTATATTCATTGAAAAATTGGCCATTGGTTTGAGCTTGCATTAATTATATGACTTTCTATGATGTAGAAGTCAGACATTTAAATTTGACTCCCCATCAATAGAGACAGCAGCGGTGACGTCAAAAACGGAATTCATGGGTTCGCTTCAAGAAGTTCCTATGGGTTTTCATACATAAGAAAAAGAAGGTCTGTGGTAAATACACTTGACAATAATTGTTTTGTGACAAACATAAAGTGACACACTCATACATTATTAAAAACACCTTTTTAAGAAATAAACTCTGTAGCTGCTCATAGTAACATGATCAGCAGGGGTTTGTAACGTAGATCGAAAGTCCAAGTACGTCAATTGTTGTTTAACACAGACCTTGTTTACTCAAATAAAAAAACCATTATAAAAACAATAGGAAAATTCGGTGAATCACAGCAGAAATAGGTTCCTGTTTTTCCGGTGCATGGGGTAGCAGCCTATCGTTTTTTCAAGCATGGGAGTGAATTAACTAAACACATATTGATGATAGTGTTTTGCGATTTTAGTTGTATTATTTTATTACTTTAAATAATTTTAAGTCATCTTGGAAGTTTGCTGAGGCCCTCTAGTGGATCCTGGCCCCTGTTTGAGAACCATGCAGATCCTTACAAAAGTGATTTTATTTGGTCAGTACAGCCAGTTTTTACATGCATTTTGTGCTTGCTGAGGGCTAATTTTATACCCTGCTTCTACACAGTTATAAACCATTATTACAGGCTCTGGCAGTAAAAGTTGGCATGTCAATCTAATTTCAATTGAAAGACATTGATCCCGCTAAATCACATTTGTAACCTTTGATAAACAGCTTTGATATGTTCCTCTAATTACCTCTAATGGAACATGTAATAAAAGATCAATTCAACAGACAGATACATTTCCTTGGCAAAGCAAGCAAAACATTTGAGTGTCCTTCTATCAGGTTTTCCTTCCAAATCCAAACCCTGCATGCTCTCTTACCTTTCACGATTAAAATAGCCGCCGCTGATAAACTCTCGACATCCGTGTCGACCACACAGACGTACTTTCCGGCGTGTTTCAGCTGTATATTCCGTATCATCAAATCACCAGATGTACTCTAGAGATATAAACACACACATACGCATTACTATCCACTCTATCAACTGGAGCATTAAAGCGGCAGGAAGATGTGTGAGTTGTTTGCTATGTTTGCCGGCAAGTGATCCAGTAAGTGTAGACACCCTGCTGGGTTTGGGAATGAAAATGTGGCCCAACTCCACAGCTAATGGATGACTTTTGGCAAAGGCTGTTCACTGATACATTTGAAACGTCCGTCATGGATAAACATTCCCTCTGGCCAAGACTTAGGCTCCTTCGGCACTGCATAGAATCCAGCTACCAAACTCGCTCGCTAATTGGCTAATTAGAGCTTAATCACATTTAAGAGGTAGTGTGATTGGATTCAGTGTGCCGAAACTCTGAGATACGAAACCGTACAAGTGATGAATACTAAATCCACACGTGACAATTAAACGCCTTTGTTAATCTAATAAAGATGAAGAAAGTTGTTCATAAGAGTGGAGGTGAACTTTAAAAGCGCTTTGTCAAGGGAATAGATGAAGTACTGTGAAAACAGGTAAAGTAATAAAGATATATATACTATTATATTCATGATGATACTTGTAATTAACAAGTAAAAAGAGCATCAGAATCATCATATATTATAAAGTTATTATAATGAGGACCTTATTTATTGTAAATTACTTTTCGTAAATAACTTGTGATCTCAATATGAAAATTAGGACTGTCAACTGATTAAAACTTTGAATCATATTAATTGATATGCTGATTAATTGCATGCATCAATATATACTGAGAAAAGAATCCAAATTAATTCAAAGACCGAAAGCACTGAATAGACATTTTTTCAAAGAACAGACAACTTTGAAAAACTCAAGACTCCAGCATTTTGTTTCACTCCGTTGCTCTCCATTTAGATGATTTTTAACATAAGCATTTATGTACACATTAAATTAACATTCTATAACGAAAGCCCTAATAAGAAAATATATTTGCGTGACTTGCACTACTGTTCTAAAGTTTGAGGTTTTTTATATTTAAATAAAGGAATACTTTCACTTAGCAAGGACACACTGAACTGATCAACAGAAACAAAGACATTTACATAATGTTACATAATGATACAAAAGATTTCTATCTCTTCAAATAAATGCTATTCTAGAATTGTATGCCTAAAGGAATTATTCCTGAAAAATTGATCAACAATCCAAAGAATGTTGCACTAGGCAAGTGTCTCTTGAGCAGTCACATCAGCAATTAGAATGATTCGAAGGACATGGACACTGAAGATGGGGATGTAATGATGCTGAAAAATTCAGCTTTGCCATCACAGGAATAAATCCATTTTAAAAATATTAACATAGAAAACAGCTATTTTAAA
>JADLZN010003487.1:122687-232225 GCA_018155175.1 Sinocyclocheilus anophthalmus
TCTTCTCAGGATTAGGATTATTATTGAAAATAATAACAGTTCAAATGTCTTGGGGGTGATGCTGTCTGTCATGCCTCTCAGCCAAGTTTTCACATCTTCCCCATGGGAAATGGGGTCTGCAGTCTGCGGCATGTTGACACGCTGGGGTGAAGAGAGACTGACACAGATCTGTTTGGAGTAGAAGCCTTTGTGTGGTGGGACAACTAAGTGTTGTATCAGTGACTGTGACCCACTAGTGAGGTGTGGTGATGATTGTGTTGGTCTCAGGTGTGTAAGTAGATTAGGGATGCGAAGACTTCGTCACTTCTAATGAGGAATAGGAAAAAGAGAGAAAAAGGTAAAAACAATTCAATAAAAAAAAAAAAAAAATTCCTTTTTGGTTAAGAGAATTTTTTTTTTTTTCAATTGAATGTGGTTATCAAGAAGTTAAACAATATTATTAAATCTCTGTTTTAGACAAAAGAATGCAATAATAATGTTGATATCTCTTTTCTTAGTCTGACAGGATTGACACCGTACACCTTACAGTTGTGCCGCTCACCAGGGAGGCTGCGAAGGTGACAGTTGTTCAACACTTATCTCTATTCAATTGATCTCAGCTTTGGATGAGATGCTAAAATTTGGATTGCGTCTTCAAATTTAGGGAGGTTAGGAAGAACGAAGGAGTGGTTGATTACAATCAAATTCATACGGATGATTCGTATTTTTCAACAAGATTATGTATTTCATTCACATAGGATTGATTGATGGTTCTTACAGGTCCCTACGCATGTGAAGAGTAAAGAGGAAAGAAAGCAGGAGGTGACAGGAGAAAAGGGAAGGAGAGCTCAGGAGTTTACTCAGTAACCTGAGTGGATCGTGTCCACTAGCAGGCTCTGATGCTGTTATGCTCAACTACGAGTAGAATAGTGTTGTTTTTAGTTGCTGCACAACTAATCAAACAAAAATCAAATTTGAGGGAAAGAAAGTTGTCTTTCTAATTTATTTGAACTCGTAGTGAGGGATAACACTGTCTCATATTAGGGCTTGGGTGTGTCGTTGCCAAGCTAGGATCTCCAGAGGAACAAGAATGGTAAGTAAAGTAAAATTGAAAGTAATAAATGGGCAAAGTAAGTAAAGGAAATTAAATAAAGAAGGAAATCACTTAATAAAACAATAATGGCTAAGTGTATAGCCGAACAGGAAGGAAAGAGGTAAAACGCAATAAAATAATGACCAAGTATAAGTCTTTATAGAATTTATTGATAGGTAATAAAATCAGTTAGGTAGAATAAGTTTATTAAACTTTGAAGTTCAAGGCTTATTCGTACCTAAGATGATTAGGCATAAGAGGGAATACTAGAAATAATGATCATATGAAATGATCTGAGGGGGAAATTTGAATGATTCCAAATAAATTTAATGTTTTAATTAAATTTGAATTTGGCACAATTAATAATTGTGAGTCAGCATTTCCCTTTCTAGCAAAATCAGATAAAGTGGTAAGAAGTGAGAAAAGGGAGGAATAAGAGAGAGAAAGAGACCAAAAAGGTGTATTAGTTTAGATGTTTAAAGTGTTAAATCACTTTATCGTTGCCCAACAGACACTGAATTCAACCACTGGATGTCAATGCTAACTGCTAACCTTTGAGGCTAAAGGCTTTAGCATAGACTTCAATGTAAACAACTGTTTCGTTACCTTAGCCACACCGTAGGGGTCGCTGCGCTGCGCGTTCAGAGTTGCTTCAGAAGTAGTTTAAGACTTCCGTGTCACGATCGTAACTACGGCAACTAAAACAAGCTCTAGTGTGTTAGCATGTGAACAGTTGCATTGCAAGTACAGTTAAGCATATTACATGAAATGTCGGCGCATTTCAACACTCTACAAATAACAACACCGCTTTTGGTTGATTTTGCGATGTGGCGCTTAAACTCTCATTCGTTCTGAGTTAGATTTAACTTTATTCAAATAGCAGCTTTGTGCTGCAGAGTTAGGAGAAACAGTGATAACGATCTCAGCAGATCTTTAAATCTCTGTGCCAGTTTCTCTGGACACTTAAACACAACAGGTTTTCTTCGCTGTTGATGCTAAGTTAATATTCACTTACACGCAGTGTTAAGCGAAATTAAATGTACTTTGTGAACAGACACAGGCAGACAAGCATTATCTCGTAATGTTTAACTCAGGGAGTCGAATAGCATGGCATGACAATGGGACATGCATTGAAATCAAACTATTAATAATAAGGCTTTGATAAGAAGATTGAGGAACATGCTCAAAACTATTCTTTATCAACGATTTATTTCCCTTTTAACTACAGCAGTTTAGCGGCGTTCAGCTAACGGTGACTGAGATTCAAGGAGAATAGCGATTGAAAAACACTGGAACACGCAATGAAATCAATTCAGCTATAAAACAAGGCATTACAAAAATGAGGAACACGCTCAATTTCTACCTTATTGTACGATCTCAGATGTTAACTTCAAGTTACACTTACTGCAGTTTAATAATGAAGAGGCAGACTCTAGTTAAGCCTTCTCTGCATTCATTCAAGCGGTCGCGCGCTGCTTACGTCACACACAAGCAACACACACACACACACACACAGACGCTTCTCATATTTCATCCGCAGCAATGGAAATATGAAATAACTTGGTTTATGCTCACACTTTAGGTTAATCTGCCCGCATCATCCACCAATAACTGTAAGGGAAACAGGTCAATAATTTATCTCAAAGGGAATCATTTAAGATTTTATAAGGAACTCCACCATTATATGCAAGGTCGAATTCGGACGAATCACCTGTTTTACACGGCGGAGAAATCACGAATACGGCCTGCGATTCAGTGAACGAGCCGTATGACATCAGTTCTGCAATGGATATTTATATCCAAATTATAGTGAAAACACTATTAATTAGCATAGTATCAAGATCGGCAGTTTAAGACATTAATTTGTGAGCACAAAACACGAGATACTTCTTTTTTCAATATAAATGAGGCTTTATTGGATCAATCTAAGACATATAAACTAATCTAACACATGAACACCCGCATTCACACAAGTTTTCAGAAAGAGAGAGAGTGAGGAAGTAATTAGTTTAAGAGAATGAAAATGTGGAATCCCAAGGTTACAGCAATATGTGCCATTGTATAGATCTGAAAAACCATCAATCACTTAATTAAACCTCGAATTGAGTTCCTCAATGAGGTTAAAATAATATTAAATGCACCAGTTCAGTTTTTAGAATCTGAGGTCTTGCTTTCTGTGTTGCTGTTCCCTTTCTTTGTCTGGTGCTGAAAGGGGTTTCCCGAGGTTTGCTGATTGGCTGGAGGTCTCAGTCTTGGGAAGCCAGTGATGGTCGTTTGCTGGGCGCGCGAAGCTGTGGTCTGCAGTTTGAGGAGGGTAGCATCACTCTTATGGAATGATGCGGCGTTAGCTTCCTCAGAACACGAAACTCCGCAACGAAATAAACAAACTCAGAAATAGAAATCGATGTAGCTTGATGGATACACAGTGGCGTTTCTTCTCATGGTGTGTTTTGTAGGAGCTGGCGTAGTAAGCCAGACCACCTCAAACCCCAACTAAAGATAACATTAACTAGGAGTGAAAAGCAAACCGCATGATAAAAGCTAGACACAAAAAGCTACCCGAAAATGCCAAAGCAAAAGACCAAAGCGCGCGCGCTAATGATTTGATGGTGTCCTGAGTATTTAACCCAGGCTGTTTTGCACACCCTAAATGGTGTTTCGACCAATTGTAGCTCGGGTGTTGCAATGTTTCTCCTTCCCATCCATAAATCAACTGTTATCTCATCATTCACATGACCTTCGTTTTTCCCGCTCTGGTAGAGTATGATTTTGGACATGATTTCTATAACAAGAATATGATACATTTGACAACGTAGTGATTAGAATAAATGTTTCAAGCATGAAAATTCAAACTCACACATCCACCATGTATCGTGTGTGTCGTCTCGTGTAGCTATTCAAAATATTATTCAAAATACATTCACATAATAAGGCATGATGGTTAAACCTTTGGTTGTAGGATTACATTATATGGTGTTAGATATACTTTCAAGCAATGGTTAGTTGCTCGAGTCCTTTTATTGTCATTTAGATGCATATTTACATGGAAATTAAGTTTCTTTGGCATTCTGTGGATGTAAGGAGACCAGAGATTAAAATGTCTGTAAGGGATTTTAGTCTGTCTGTTCTTGTCGTGAAGTGGGGGAAGTCAATTTACGAGGTGCTTGTGACTGTAGTTACTATCGTGTGATAGTCATGCGGTCATCTCTTTTGTCCAT
The DNA here is from genome assembly GCA_018155175.1 of Sinocyclocheilus anophthalmus. Taxonomy (NCBI): domain Eukaryota; kingdom Metazoa; phylum Chordata; class Actinopteri; order Cypriniformes; family Cyprinidae; genus Sinocyclocheilus; species Sinocyclocheilus anophthalmus. The sequence continues at coordinate 126,978 of JADLZN010003487.1, forward strand.
TATTCTTGATAACTTGCCCCAATATTTTACAATCTCCTTGGACTTGTCATTGTGTTCTTTTGTGTTAATGTTGAAATCTGTTCTGTGACAGGGGCTTAGGTTTAGGATTGCTTCAGAGAGGCTGGGGTCTGATTTATGACATCCTGTTGTCTTGGCCTCTGTGGAATTTTTGTGACTCCTCGCGCCTCAACTCGGTTTTGACCAAATCTTAGATTGTCTGATTCGGTCTGATATCCTACACATACTTAAAAACATCAAAAACTAATACCAAAATCAACACAAAAGCAGAAAATACAAAAGTAAAAGCTAAGTCGAAATATAAAAAAAACTATAATATTACCTCAATGATACTGAAATAACACTGGTTTGGTCAAATAAATTCAGCCTTGGTAAGTATAAGTGATTTCTTTCTAAACCAAAAAAAAATAAAAAAATCTTACCGACCCCAAACTTTTGAAATTATTAGATTTTTTCTGTCCTTCTATAAAAAGTTAAATAAAACAACAACAAAAACAACAGCATGCAAGTAATTTTTGAATAAGCTATCCCTTTAAAAAATATTTTATCTATGTTTAAGGATGACTGATATTACACAGTCAGATGACACAAGTGTTTATATAAGTTGTCCAGCTTTTAAAGTAGCCCTTATATGAAAGACATTTTCCGATAGCGATGACGCAATGCTAAAAGACCAGCACTAATTGGGTCTAATGTGTCTCCTCTGCCGAGAAGCAGCGTTTATCCAATGCTGTGAATGGGAAAGCTGCTTATGCACTGTCATAGTGAACACGCTGTGGCCTAAAGCATTGTTAAATAGCATCTCTATTACCTAATTAGCCCATGGAGGGTTGCTGGCTCCTACACAAACATCATTAGACAAGACCAGTGAAGGAATTGGCTACAGTCAGAAAGCAGAGGTGTCCTTAATGACCTCTACCCACTTTCCACCATTTCTCTCTCTCTCTCTCTCTCTCTCCATCTCTGTATGAACCGATGACAAATATCTTTCTCTGGTCTTTGTCACTGTCTACTCAAAGTTTTTTCCACCAGTGAACCCCTCAGTTGTGGCTTTGTCATGTTGTCAACACAGCGGCCACAGTTCCTCATCTCCCACCAGCCAATCAATAGTGGATTAACATTACTGAAAGTCACAGTGCCACGCCACCCCACTCTAAATGTTGCAAAATCAATGTTCTTATGGGAAATGTTGAAAAGAGGGCAGCTCCTTGGTGTGTGAGCCCATTTCAAGAGTTTATTTGCCTGTAAAAACCTCAGCGCACGTCAGTGGATGAGAGCGGTGTTCTGATATTCATAATCAGTCACACTGCAGTCTGAACCTTTATTTGCAAACTGCACTAGTCACTTCTTTGTAGTGCCAATTGAACCAGTGACTTAAGGGCCTTTCGCACCGCAGGAACCTTTTCATAGTACCGGAACTAATTGTGGAACTACCCACTTTTTGGCGTGTTCGCACCGCCGGAACTGGGAGCGATTTTAGACTGCCTTTTTCGAGAACCAAATTAGCTCCTACTCCGGAGCAGGGTCTAACCAGCACAACTGGTACTAATCGTGACATAAGTAGACACTGATTGGCCAAACGCGTACGAAAACACCCTCACCCGCCATGATTTAAAACACTGTGTAAACATACTGTAAACATGTCAACTTATTTCGCAAGTATGGAGGACAGCGATAGATGGACGGACGCTGAAGTGCAGGCACTTGTAGCAAATGTAGCACTGCCAGTTGTTGTTGGAGATTCTTAGTCCTCCTTTCCGTTCTTTCAATCACTTTACGTATACGTCGACTTTCCATGTCCATTATTGTGAAACCCGCGAGACACAACAAAAACACAGCTCCGATCACAGCGTTCTCCATCCTCCTGTTGTTAATGTTGTTCTTCTTTGTTTCTGTTGTTGAACACCGCGCACAAATGACGACGCTGTTGACCGGCTTACGTCACTTCCTAGTACACACTCTCGGTGCGAATGCACACCCTTTAAATGGTACTGGGAAATAGTTTGCGCAAAATCGTCCTAGTACTTTAGTACCGTACATTTAGTTCTGGAACTAAAGTGGTGCGAAAGGGCCTTTAGAGCTACATTTAAAAGTACTGACTCAAAGTCTACTCACCATCATTTTTATTTAAAAAGAAGAAGAAAAAAAACTCAATCACATTGTAAAAGTATGTAAAAAAGGAAAAAGGTGCTCTAGTCTTAGTTTAATCTGTCTACTCTAGTCTTAAATAGGTAACTGACACCTAAATGCTATTATAAGAGTTCTCAATGTTACTTCTTAAAAGCTTGCAAATTAAGTGTTGCTTTGTTTACATTTATTTTCCCGCAAATGAGAAATGTGTGTTTCAATTACAATAGTACGATAAACAACAATAGTATGAAAAAAAAATAAAAATCACAATTTATTACTGGAAGTTTCATGATGAAATATAAATAAAATAAAAATTGTGTCATTTCAATATTTTTCCAAATGTTAATATTTTTTATATTTCTCCAACTGATTTACCTACATTAAAATAAATATACATAAAAATACATAAAAATATTTAGAATAATATATAAAGGCATCATAATAGCATTAGATCTGCCGGTCTTAATTCACTCTATCTACTCATAGGAAACCAACACTTAAACATTATTATGATGTTATTTACATTACTTTTTAGAAGCTGGTATCATTTTTTAATATTATTGAATTGAATTATTGTCATTGCATTTAAAATACAATGAGATTTTGTATGCTCTTCCAACACAAAATACTAACATAAAACAAACACAAACAATAAATAGAATTACACTAATCTTGGTGTATATTGCAGCAAATAATAATAAACTAAAAAATAACATGCATGACTTACTCGTAATAAATTATGACAAATGAGACATTATGTATGTTGATTGAGAGTGGGGATGGCCTTAGGATAAAAACTGTTCATAAATCTGGAAGTCCGTGCTTTGATTGACCTGAAACGTCTTCCTTATTTATGTTATTATTATTAATAATATCATATTTTGTAAATGAAAAATGCATAGTAAACATAATGGAATGCTTATACAGCCATTCAAACAGTCTCTTTCATTGTTGAAACACCAGTATGAAAAAAATTATTTTTATTTCTCATATTTATTTGAATTAAATTTATTGCAGGCAACTGAATGGCAGTCAAAACAACAAAAAAACAATAAAATAGCTTGTGATTTTAGTTCCTAGAAAGATTTAAAAAATGTTATACTGCACATGCAAAACAGCAACCAAAAAGCAGTGTAATGAAATGTTGTAGAAATGTTTTGTGTTTGCTGGAATTGTGCTGCAGAGTGAACAAAGGCACAAGATAACTGGAAATGAGAAGGGTACAGCTTCTCTTACCTAACACCACCAATTCGGCACCAAAATAAATGATTCCATGTTTGTTCTCAGCGACACATTGATACATGCCAGCATCTGAGAGGTTTACGGAGCTGATTGTCAGGGCTCCGTTCTCTATCTGGATCCTGTCCTGTGAAACAGAGCAACAGCAATGAAGAGAATTTTTAAATAGCTGTGCATTCAACTCAAACAACAGTGGCAGAGTTTTAGGCATTATATAATCAATACAACTTTGTCATATACATTTAACAGAGCTCCCCTGCTGAGGTTTGACCCAAGCATCTTTGCACTACCATCCCAGTCTTTTTACGACTACACCATTGCTTGAATTTTACCTCGGCTGCCAGGAGTTCTCCATTCTTCAGCCAGCTGTATGAAGGCTTGGGCTTTCCATTGGCCTTACACTCCCAGAACAATCTCTCTTCGATTGACAAAGCATTGTCTCGCATCGTCTGAACCCACTGAGGCTTTGCTGAAGAGACAAAAGTCAATCATTTTTATGAATTCATTCATTAGAATTCATTCTTTATGTATTATTTGTAAGTTTTTGAATCACAAAGATGTTTTTCTGGTCTTTGTGAAGATCTTTTTTTATGGTCTTTGTTCTCAGTTGGGATCATGTTGTCAACAGAACGGCCACAGTTTCTCATCTCAGTATTTTTCAAATTTTATGCTCACCAAGGCTGCATTTATTTGATCATAAATACAGTAAAAACGTCCCAGGTTACGTATGTAACCATGGTTCCCCTTCGGGAACTCGAGCTGCATCGGAAATGCTAGGGGAACGCCTTCAGCGATACCAAGCTCTGAATCATATGTGTAATCAGTCCAATAGCTGAACGGAATGTCACGGACGGGTGACGTCATGACCAGGAAGCTTTAAAAGCATGTGAGGTGCAGCCGGCGCTAGCTTCTTAGGAGTGAAGCAAGCTCTAGTAGGGATGCCGGAAGTATGGCCTTGCGACGCAGCATCTCGTTCCCTCTGCGTTTATCGTTCGGGTGAAACCCATGGTCCCTTTTTCGTCAGCTTCTTGGAAGTTCCCTTTCAGGAACTCGAGCTGCGTTGAACGCTATGGGAACGAGATGCCCACGCCGCCAGACTTGCAGATCCCTGCGTAGTGTGGAAGAGCACATCTATGGCAAGAGAATAGAGGGGCCTGGAGTGGCTCGCAAATCTAGGTCATAGAACCTGACGAACGTGAGGGGCATAAACCATCCTGCAGCGTTGCAGATGTCCTGCATAGGAACTCCTGCGAGAAAGGCCTTGGAGGCCGCCACACTTCTTGTTGAGTGAACCTTGACCCCCAATGGTGAGGGGAGAACAGAGGACTCATAGGCAACAGTAATGGCATTCACTATCCACCGGCTGAGGGTCTGCTTGGAAGCAGGATGACCTCTCTTAGGGGGACCATAGCACACAAGCAGTTGGTCCGCTTTTCTCCACAGGGTAGCTCTGTGGACGTATGCATCCAGTGCTCACACTGGACACATACAATTAAGCCTCTGCTGGTCGGCTCCTTCGCCTTCCCTAAAGGGAGGAGGATAAAAAGCCTGGAGTACGACAGGCCGTGGTGTAGAGGAGGGGACCTTAGGGACATACCCCGCACGAGGGTACAAAAAAGCTTTGGCCAGACCGGGCGCAAAGTCTAGATAAGAAGGGGCCACTGAAAGGGCTTGCAGATCCCCAACTCTCTTTAGAGAATATATAGCTAAGAGAAACACAGTCTTTAACGTAAGAAGACGATCTGATATCTCCTCGATAGGCTCAAAGGGAGGCCTACAGAGAGCATCTAAGCACCACAGCAGGTCCCAATGATTGACACGAGACTGTATCTAGGCCTCAGCCTCAGCACAATTTACTTACGCACGTAGTAAATCCTGTAACCAGGGGGTCCTTGCCCACTGTCCGTGACTCATCAATGTCAAGAGGCTGTTGTAGTGTCCGTAGTCGCCGCCACATGACTTCAGGGTGAGTGGATACCCCGGACGTGATAAATGGGCCTGCAAGTATGGTAGCTGCGGTGCTCGCCGCACCATGGAAGTTAATAGGTCCTCCACTTCACAGTCGTCATTTCCTCGTTGATGGAGCTCTGGATTGAGGATGTTCCATCCAACCTTGGTTGCCGAGACCAGAGGCTATAGTTTGTGCCCCCTCAGTGGCCACAACCACAGCTTCCTAGCCCACTCTGGCGTGGGTGAAAAGATCATACCCTCTGCCTGATGAGAGTAGATCCCGGTCCTGATTGTAATCTCCTCTATGGAGTGCCCGTTGAGGAAGAACTTCAGTCTCGATAACCTATACCTCGACTCACATACTCTAGAAGTCCCGAAAGCTCCGGCCAAGTCTGGACCATAGCTCCACCCCCAGTGGGCGAGCTTTATTCAGAGAGAACGAGGGGACATGTGGGTGTCTGGCTATGTCATCTGAGTTGTCAAACAAGTCCACCTGAGCCTGCTCACAACTCTCCATATCCGTGCTTCACCACCTTCCTGTCCCTTTGGCCTCGGCCCCTGCCTCGACAGGATTTCTGCTCCCATATTGAGATGCCCAGGAAAATGAACTGCCCTCAGCGAGAGGAGCTTGCCCCGGGACCACAGAAGGGGAGAACCCTGGTCTTGAGCCGCCACGTAGGGTCTCATGTACAAGCAGGCCAGATGTAATCACGTGCTGACGCCGCTGGGCCATCAGATCCAGCAGCTTTGAAACTGCGTGACAGTTGAGTACCGCCGTTCCCTGACTCCTCTGACTCGCCACGACCTGTAGGAGGATCGCTCGATCCGAGCAGTAGACCCAATGTGCCCTGCATCGTGGGTCTATCCACACCACACCCGTAGTGGTCTCTGTAGGATGGAAAAATCACACCGTTTCCTTTGGGGTTGTTTTAGTCTTAACCCCAGTTCTCTCATATGAGCGAGGACGACATCTCGATGCCGAGCCGACATCTGCTCCGATTGAGCTTGTATTAACCAATCATCGATGTAATTGAGTATGGGGACGCCCTGGAGTCGCAGAGGAGCTATAGGACGGCGATGGAGAAACCGCTGGAATGCCGCCGCCTTTTTACGGGCCTCCTGGTATCTGTCGAAGACCGAATCGACGGCGTCGCCGAACAGACCAGAAGGCACAAGCGGGGCATCCATAAGGCAGACCATAAATGCCTCTCCGCTGCCACCAGAGCTGCCATGGACCGCCCAATAGCACGGGTGGTTTCCTTGGTGGCGCGAAGGGCTAAATCAGTGGTTCTCCTCAGTTCTAAGATGTCATCTGATTTGACTTGCTCGCCTTCATCTAGCTCTTTTAGCAGGTCGGCTTGGTACGCCTGTAACACTGACATAGTGTGCAGACACGCACCAGCCTGACCTGCTGCCGAGTACCCCTTGCCCACCAGCGGTGAGGTGGTTCGCAGTGGCTTGGAGGGCAATACCGGAGCCTTCAGAGATGATGCCGCGCCGGGTGACAGATAGCTCGCAAGCGTCTGCTCTACCCGGGGCATCGCCCTGTAACCGCATTCACTCAACCCCGCCACATTTCCATAGTAATCAGAGGCGGGGACGAATAAGAGGGCCGAGAATGGTTTCTTCCACGATCCCGACACCTCGTTGTGGAGATCGGGAAAAAACGGCAGGCTACGGCGTGGAGGTAGCGACCTGGCCCGCAGAAAGCGTTCATCGAGTTTGCTTCTCTGCGGCTCAGTCTGTTTCTCTGCGGGCCATTCGATGTTCAATTTGGCAACCGCACGAATAACTACCTCCATTAGCTCCTCATATTGTGGGCATTGAGGGGGCGAATCCTCGACGCTCTCCACATCAACCTCCTCAGAGGAAGACAGGAGGAGCGTCGAGCCCTCTCCCCGGGGGGATTTAACCGCAGAGCGGGCTTCCGATCCCAGAGAGTGGGTGCTGGATCTGGTGGGTGAGGAAGAAGATAGGGACTCGCTCGTCTCCATTCCCTCCACCAGATCCACTTGCCAGCTGCGAACCTGCCCACGATTCAGCTGCCGGCTGCCGCTCTCCTTGGTCGAAGCGGGGCAGCATCCCCGCCGTGAGACGCTGGTGGAAGGCTTGCCATCCAAAGAGAACCCTCCGGGAGCGAAGCGTACGCAGTGGGAGGCTCTCGCAATGCGGGCAGCCGGCCCCCTTGAGAGCCGACTCTGCGTGCTTCGCTCCCAAGCAGACCACGCACAGAGTGTGTGTATCCCCGCTCGTGATGTAGTGTGGGCAGGGAGGAACACACAGACTGTAACGCGATCTGCTTTTGCCCTTTTTTGTCTTTAGTTCAGACATCTTTTTTTCTGCTGGAGCTTATACTTTGAATGCTTGTGCAACTTTTTTGGACAGACAACAATAAATAAGATTCACAGAACATAGATTGTGACCGACACACACAGAAAGCTTTGCTGAATGACAGAAAGCTAACTCCGGCTGCACCTCACGTGCTTTTAAAGCTTCTTGGTCATGACGTCACCCGCCCGTGATGTCTCGCCCATCCATTGAACTGATTACACATATGATTCAGAGCGTGGTATCGCTGAAGGCGTTCCCCTAGCGTTTCCGACGCAGCTCGAGTTTTTCACGCGAAGGGGAACAGTAATGTAGTGAAATATTATTACAATTTAAAATAACTATTTTCTATTTTAATATATTTTAAAATGTAATTGATTCCTGTGCTGCAAAGCTGAATTTTCAGCATCATTACTCCAGTCTTCAGTGTCACATGATCCTTCAGAAATCATTAATATGCTGATTTGCTGCTCAAGAAACATTTCTTATTATTATCAATGTTGAAAACAGTTGGACTGTTTAATGTTTTTGTGGAAACTGTGACACATTTTTTTCAGGATTCTTTGATGAATAAAAAGTAAAAAAAACAGCATTAATATTATTACAAATAATTTGTGATATTATAAATGCCAGTCACTTTCATCGGTTTAATGTGTCCTTGCTGAATAAAGTAAAAATAAAACTTTTAAACTGTAGTGTGTAATCATCACATTCTTGACTGATAGGTTGACGCTGGATATCTTTAAGTTCTACATGTTAGTTAATGTCTTAAGAAAACATTAGTTATGAAAAAGAAAACAACAAAAAACAAAGCTATTCTACGACTGCTTTAACTAAAATTTTTCTCTGCATTTCTCCTCTTTTCAAGCTTGCCTCCTTGTTGTCTAATAAACACTGCATTGTGTATTACGATTATTGTTGGCTCTTTGACAAATTGCTTTGTTCCTCTTTTGTAACTCGCTTTGGATAAAAGCCTCTGTTAAATGCATAAATAAATATAGTGTCACGTCTTCCAATCTTAATGAAAACATAATTAAGGCAAGCCCTGTTAACATTGATTGCTTAGTTATTTCTATACTTATTGTATTTCTAAATTAATTATTTTCTTACGATGAAGACTTAAAGTTGAGGGCCATATATAGGGACTAGAAAATCAGAGAGACTTGGGCTTGTGCTCTTGTAACATGCTAGCAGTTACAAAAAACCTCCAACTGTACAATGATTTTAGGGTTTGGCTTTGCTGAAACATGGCCACTCTTTTATCCGATTAATTGGAAGCACAAAATGTCAATAAGCACTTGATCTATCCGTCTTCCTGCCGATTGAAAAGGTGACAGGTTTCCATTCATGTCCCCGATCCTGTCTAGATTCATGATTGAACAGTCAAGCACGGTTCTATAATGTAACTCTCTCTCCTCATGTTCTGCATTGTTGATTTCCACCAATCACACAAGATCTGTGCAAGCATGCCTATAGATGAATCATCAATCACCATTCCCGCTAATGGAGCTTGCAGGTTTTGTGGCAACTAAGCACTTAACTAATCGATCGGAGTCACGTACTGATTGACTCATCAAGAAAACTGATCAGCTCTGGTTTCCCAGGAATTAATTAAACCCAAACATCTATGAAACACAAGAGCTGACCAACCTCGCAACTGCTATCAGTTCTTCTTTTCTACGCTCTGGCCTTTTTCAAAGAGCTTGGCATACTGCATTATACAAGGACGCTTGCTCTCTGACAGCGCTGGGAAGAAAAGCTTTCATGTTTTTGTATTGTTTGTGGAGGCCAGGTCTTTTCAGAAGAAGGTTAGAGTTGCACCTGCCCCTCTAACCTTCTCAATAAGTCATACACAAACCTTGGGAATGAACGAACTCGCATTCACAATAACAGCATTTCATCTGGGAACTTAGAAGTGGTGGTGGGTACACAAATGTGAGTGGAAAGAAAACCTTTGAAATCCCAGCTTTCTAATGCAATAGCGCTGTGCTGATTTGCGCTACAGTTTTGTTTGCATTGTATTTCACTAATGGGTTCCTTGCAAGTAGTTTTCTTATTTGTATTATATATCCATTAATTTGAATCAATAACAACTCATGTGAAAGATATTAAGTAGCTGTTCTGCTATCAATTATAATGAGAAACATGTGCTATTTTTGTCTTGCTATTCAATAATTTCTAAGCACGCTATGGCTGGTAATTCTGCACAAAGTCAGTGATCTCCACATCATTAGGTAGAGGCCTGTTCTTCTTGTTATTGTGTCGATGGAAAATGACAGAGCCAAGGAGGTAATGATTCTCACATGCTTGCTTTTAGTGCCTAATAGTCCTTTGAGTCATGTCTCGCCTCCAAAAATGGGCTCACAAGTGCTTAAGTTCCAGATAGACCTGCAATTTGTCCATATTTAAGCGATATCCCTTTGAGCCAGACTTTGGTGTCAGGTTTGGAACAGAAGCTTTATCTTATAAGGCAAAATAATTAATAAATTGGAGATTGAAATGGCAAAGATAATAAGAGCTGACCTAATTGCAGCGTCTGAATTGCTATAATGAGCAGCATTATTAACTAAAATACAATGATAATGAATAACACACCAGAGGTGATATAATGATTCTATCTATCAAATATCTATCTATCTATCTATCTATCTATCTATCTATCTATCTATTTTATAAAGCAAATATCTATCCATCCATCTTAAAGCAAATATCTATCCATACATCATAAAGCAAATATCTATCATCCCTCATAAAGCAAATATCTATCTATTTAATTTAAAGCAAATATCTATCCATCCATCCATCATAAAGCAAATTTCCATCCATCCATCATAAAGCAAATATCTATCTATCAATTTTATAAAGCAAATATATATCCATACATCATAAAGCAAACATCTATCCATTATAAAGCAAATATCTATCCATCTATCCATTATAAAGCAAATATCTATCCATTATAATGCAAATATCTATCCATCCATCTATCCATCATAAAGCAAATATCCATCCATCCATTCATCCATCCATCATAGCAATATCCATACCATCTTAATCCAATTAAATAAAAAGCCACTATCCCATCAGCCATCCATCCATCCATCTATTCATCCATCCATCCATCTATCCATCCATCATAAAGCAAATATCCATCCATCCATCCATCCATCCATCCATCCATCCATCTATCCATCATAAAGCAAATCTATCTGTCTGTCTGTCTGTCTGTCTGTCTGTCTGTCTGTCTACCTATCTATCATCTATGATTTGGCTCTATAAAACGGTAACTTCTGCCATTTGACACCTTTCTGGATCAACGAAAGTGTCTCAAATTAGCATTTAGCACTGCTGAGTCTTGGCACGATGCAACATCACGCTGCCAAATCCATTATGTGAGCTCCATTTATTTTGGTCTTTACTATGCGGTTATAGAAACTATAAGAAAGTCCAGACAGGTCAGAAAGTAATCAGAAAGCAATTCACTGCAATTGAGAAATGACTGAACTGGCAGGGTTCCTCATGGTAAACGCTGACAAGAATTTGAATCGTTATGACAACAATAATATCCATTAAGTTCGTTTTAAATTATTAGCAAGCATTAATTTCAATGACAGAGAAAACGATATGGCAAAGACGACCGGCTTCTGTAAATCCTACTAATATCCAGTCATTGTGTAACAGTACTTTGGAATAATGTCACAAATGCAAACAAAATAAAATCAAACAATGAATAAAACAATCATGTGTATCTACTTGTGTACAACAGCGCCACTTACACAATGTACAATTTTTTTCAGTTACAGAATGTTTCTGGCAACTCATTACCACACTTTCAGAGCAATTTTTACAGTAGTATTTGTACAGTGTCAAAGGAAGATTAAACCATTTATTTGATTAGGTAAATCACAATGCAGTGGAAAACGTCTCAGGTTACGTATGTAACCTTAGTTCCTCGAGGGAACGAGACGCTGCGTCGGAAACGCTAGGGGAACGCCCTTCAGCGTGACGGGCTCTGAATCTCATGTGTAATCAGACCAATAGATGGGCAAGACGTCACGGGCGGGTGATGTAATGACCAGGCAGCTATAAAAGCACGTGCGGTGAGACCAGCGTTAGCTTCTAGGAATGAAGCAAGCGCTGGCAGGGATGCCGGAAGTATGGCACCGAGATGCAGCATCTCGTTCCCTCGAGGAACTAGGGTTACATACGTAATCTGAGACATTCCTCTTCAAGATAACTGCTGAGCTGCTCGGAAATTCAGGTGAACCGCTACTGCCCACACCGCCAGACTTCTAAGTCTCTGCCTAGTGTGGAAGACTGCACAGCTAGGGGGAGAGAACAGAAGATCCAGGAGTGGCTCGCATGTCTAGGTCATAGAACCTAACAAAGGTCAGGAAGGTAGTTTTGATAGTAAGGAGGCGATCATATATCTCTCAATAGGCTCGAAGGGAGGCCTACAGAGAGCCTCTAGCACCACAGCCAGTCCGCGGAGGCGCAGGCCTCAGCGACTCGCTAGGAAACTTTAACTATGGGGTGGCTGCCCACGGGGGGTACGGGCCTCCAAGAGGGGCTTGGTATCACAATATCCGTCCACCGTATACCAGAGTGGAGTGGGTCAACCCTGCTGAGAAACGGGCCTGCAAGAACTCCAGGACTGTACCAACCGGGCAGTTAACTGGGTCAAGCTGGCGGTCTCCGCACCAAGAAGTGAAAAGTTTCCACTTCAGGGCATACAGTTTCCTCGTAGAGGGAGCTCTGGATTGGAGGATGGTCTCAACAACCTCGGTTGAGAGACCCGAAGCTATGAGTTGTGCCCCCTCAGGGCGCACACCCATAACTTCCACAGCTCCGGGCGGGGGTGGATGATCATACCCTCTGCCTGTGAGAGGAGATTTCTCCTGACGGGAATCTCCCACGGAGCGCCGTCAAGGAGAGAAATCAGGTCCGAGAACCATACTCGGCACGGCCAGAACGGGGATACTAGCAGAAGATGGACTCCGTCCCGGCTCACTCTCTCCAGAACTCCCGGGAGCAAAAAAATCGGAGAAAAGGCGTACAGACGAAGCCTCGGCCACGTCTGTACCATGGCATCCAGCCCCAGTGGAGCTGGATGAGTCAGAGAGAACCAGAGGGGACAGTGCGATGTCATAAGAGTCGCAAACAGGTCAACCTGCCTGGCCAAAACTCTCGATATCTGCTTCACCACCCTGGGGTGAGGCATCCATTCCCCGGGCCTCGGCCCCTGTCTCGACAGGTTGTCTGCTCCCAAATTGAGATGCCCAAGGATGTAAACTGCTCTCAGCGAGAGAAGTTTGCCCTGGGGCCACACAAGGATCTGGTACGCTAGTTTGTACAAACAGCGTGAGCGCAGACCTCCCTGGTGGTTGATGTAAGAGACCACCGCTGTGTTGTCGGTGCGCACCAACACATGGTGACCTCTTAGGTCTGGGAGGAAGAGTCTTAGTGCATGAAGCATGGCCCGCATCTCCAGGCAGTTGATGTGCCACGTGAGATGCTACCGCTCCACAGACCACGGACAGGCTGGCAACTCATGACCGCCCCCCAACCGATGAGGGACGCGTCCGTCGTTACGTGGCGACAAGGAGCTCCCAACACCGGTCCCTGAGACAAGAACCAATGTTTCCTCCACATGTCCAATGCACGTAGGCATCGCCGCGTGACCTTGAACATGCCAAAGCGGTTTCCCCTCAGGGAGAACCCCCTGTCTTGGCCAGCCCACTGTAGGTCGCATCATGTACAGCAGGACATATGTATCACGTTGGACGCATCGCTGCCATCAGACCCAGCAGTCCTCTGAAACTGCTTGCAGGGTGACCGGCCTTCTCGACTCTCCGCGACGTGCTCGATCCGAGCAGGAGACCTACGTGCCTGCATTGTGGTCGAATCCCACACCACACCTAGATAAGTGGTCCTCTGTAATGGAGAAAGGACACTCTTCTTGGCGTTTAGTCTCAACCCCAGCTCTTTCGTGTGGGCGAGAACGACATCTCGATGTCGAACAACCATCTGCTCTGACTGAGCTAAAATCAACCAATCGTTGATATAGTTTAGTATGCGGATGCCCTGGAGTCGCAACGGAGCCAGGGCTGCATCCACACACTTCGTGAAAGTGCGGGGTGAGAGTACAAGGCCCTTACCGGAAAGCAAACCTCAGAAACTTCCTGTGTTGAGGAAGGATGGATATATGGAAGTATGTGTCCTTCAGATCTATCGTGACAAGCCAGTCCTCGGACCTGATTTGAGACACGACTTGCTTGAGAGTAAGCATCCTGAACTTCAGTCGCATGACTGAGCGGTTCAAATGACTTAAATCTAAAATGGGACGCAACCCCCCATCCTTCTTCGGAACTATGAAGTACCGGCTATAGAACCCGGACTGCCTCGCATGAGGAGGGACCACCTCGATGGCCTCCTCCTCAAAAGAGTAACTACTTCTGTTCAATGACCAGAGCCTGCTCGGGACCCACCAAAGTGGGCATAACCCCAATGAACTGAGGCGGAGGAGAACCAACTGGATTCTGTAGCCTCTCTCTACAGTGTGCAGGACCCACTAAGACACATTTGGCAGTAGTTTCCCCCTGAGAGTGGCGCTCGCGGGAGACTGCTGTGCCCTGTAACTCTGGCAGGGTTAGCAGACCGGTCTCCTGAGGGCACTGAGGTGAGACGGACACCGTGTAATGCGGTGTAACCCATTGCATCCCAGAGTGGACTGCCCTCATGCGTCCTGGGCCAGTGGTGTCAGGACTTTTTGGCCAAGGACCTCTTAGTCTTAAGTACGGTCCGCAGATCCAGCTTAGACTTCGAGGCCCCCGACCTAGAGCGTCGCCTCGACCCACTGTCTCGACACGGGGGAGTATGTGAGGCCACGCTCTGTTTTTGTGCGCTGCTGACCGCTTCAACCTCCTCAGAGGAAGAGAGGTAATCACGTGCTCTCACTCTCGAAAAATTTATTTATTAATATTTTTTTTTTTTTTTCTTTTTCTTTCCTCCGGTGGTAAGATTCATCATCGAAAAGAATGAATGTATATACGCGTTGGCTCTGGAGCGCGCATAGCCACTCAATCACACCAACACATCAATCTCCTCAGAAAAAGATGGCAGCATCAGCAAGCTCTCACACAGTGCGAGCTTCCAGCCTCGATACAAGCTCTATATCTAGGAACACGGGTGAGATGGGACGAGCCGCCTCCAACCCGTCCACCAGATCATATGCGATTCCGAACTCAGTCGCCACCGTGCCTCAGCACCAGCGGGACTGCAATCGCAAGATCACAGGCACGGACACACTCGGTGCGTTCCCTGCGAGAGCGGAGCGCTTTTTCTGTTCTCTCGAGCTCCGCTCCCCATTTATGCTGTTGATTATAATATCAGGCATAATAAGCTTGTGTAACTGGTGTTTGTGCAACTGGCGAGCTCTCTGACGCCCTCCGTATCAATCTCCTCTGAGAAAGACAGGCGGAGCGTCGCGCCATCTCCCCGGGGGGGAAGTACCGCAGCACGGGCTTCCGAACCCCGAGAGCAGGCGCTGGATCTGGTGGTTGAGGAAGAAGATAGGGACTCGCCCGTCTGCATTCCCTCCACTGGATCCATATGCGAAACCCATGAGCACAGCCGCCGCTCCGCCTCGGCGAAATCGGGGCCGGCACCGCGAGGAACGCTAGTGAAGGCTCTCTTCTCAAAGAGAGCCCTCTGAGAGCGAAGCAAGGCAGTAACAAATGCTACCAAAACGGCCGTCAGCTCCTTTTTCTCGAGAGCTGACTCTGCGTGCTTGCTCTCAAGCAGACAACAAACAAACCTGGTGTGTACTCCCCCCTTAAAGTAACGCTTGCAGGAAGAACACACAGCATTGAACCTGCTGCCTCTGGCCTAGTGTCGTGTTTTGTCCTTAATAGTTACGTTTTGACAGACCACACTAAATAAGACTAACAAACAGATATCAGACAGAGCGCTTGCTGAATGACAAAACTGATCGGTCTCACGCATGTGCTTTCTAGCTGTCCGCCGTGATGTCTTGCCCATCTATTGGTCTGATTACACATGAGGTTCAGAGCCCGTCACGCTGAAGGGTGTTCTCCTAGCGTTTCCGATGCAGCTCGAGTTCCTGAAGAGGAACTACCTAGTCTGCATGGATTTCATTGTAAACCTCTGAATACAGTGATTTATTGCAAGAAACTGCTGTGACATTTTGCAAAATCCGGGTCATTTTTATGGCAAAAATTAATCATACCATGTGCACTGAATATAAAAGTACTATGAGTGAAATAATCATACCATGGAAAGACAGTCGTCCTTGCACTGTGTTCTTTCCCATCTTGTTCTCAGCCACACATTCATAGCCTCCGGCATCCTCCTGCTGGAAACTGGGAATCTCCAGAACTACATTTGAGTTCTTCATCTTCACCTTGCTGGGAAACGGCACTCCATTCGCTCTCCTCCACGTTATCTCTGGAACTGGGCTGAATGTATGAAAAACTATGGTGAGTAATCTTGCAAAAGAGAAAAATTAAAAAGCTACATATATAGAGAGAAAAAAGAAAGAAAGAACACAGAGCGAGAGAGAGAGAGAAAGAGAGAGAGAGAGAGAGACATAAAAGATGAAGATGAAGAACAGAAATTTTGTATAATATCATTACATTGTAGATCACTGTCATTCCTCATATCTCAGCTCTAACATACTAAATGAGTTACATTTCCTTATAAGACTCCATCTCATTTCTTTTTGCAAGGAATACGTATATGGCTCATCCACTAATGGGATCAATTGAGAGAGAAAAATTGCTTCAAGGCAAAAATAAACTGTTATACGGTATTTCCCAAACAGATTTTGACAAGCATGTTTAAAAGGTGGCGAGAAGTGGTGGAAAAGGGCCAAGTTGAAAAACACATTAAGCTCAGTGACAGAGTACCATTAAAAGTCAGGGTAGCCGTAAAGGAAGGAAGCGGCATCAGTAACTACAAAAGGGTGAGGAATCACACTTACTTCCCCAAAGCAAAACACTCCAGTGTCACAACTGATCCCTTTGCAGCTGGAACCATATCAGAGAAATGAACCTCTATTTTCGGCTCATATTCACCCATTACGCCTATAAAGTAAAAAAAAAACTGCTTTACTTTTTTCATTCATAATTCATTCACTGATTATGTATAATAGTAGAAAATGCATTATACGATAGATACCAAAGAGTGTTAGTAGGTGAACAGTTTTTTCCCCCTGAGAACAAGCAGCTAAAACAAAGGCAACACATTATTCATACCATCATCTGGAGTCTGACACAACGTGGAGAGGTGTGGTGTTTGCTGCAGCTTTTACAGTGTCTGTAAATATTTTATCCAGCCATTGTTTGTGTTTACTTTATGGCAAAGTATATTTAGGACTGTGAAAGCATTTCTTGAGAGTAAGCAGGGTTGTCTACGAAGCTCTGACTTCTAAAAAACACTGTCTAAAACTAATTTACACTGTCTTGTTACGTTAAAAAAAGTGTTTGCATGGTGTCAACATGCTGTCAAGTCGACACCAGAGAAAGTGTTTTCGGTGTTGCTTTCAAATCCTAAGCAAAATAAATTAGTGTTACATTTAAAGTCCAAATACAAAGAAAGAGATATAAATCAACTATACATCTGCATGATTCAATACATTTAGTAAACCATTGGAACCAAGTGCCAACCAAGGTTATTACACTTGCATTTCTGTTTTTAATACTATTCTCAA
Organism: Sinocyclocheilus anophthalmus; assembly: GCA_018155175.1. Taxonomy (NCBI): domain Eukaryota; kingdom Metazoa; phylum Chordata; class Actinopteri; order Cypriniformes; family Cyprinidae; genus Sinocyclocheilus; species Sinocyclocheilus anophthalmus. The sequence continues at coordinate 144,373 of JADLZN010003487.1, forward strand.
ATATACTTTACATTTCATTTTTGTCTTAGTTAATTTAGCAATGGTCTTGATAGTTACAGTATTTACTTATCAGATCTTAGCACATTTTATATTATTAGTAGTAATAGTATCCTTTTATTACTATTATTGTTACCCCAACAATATGTCAAACATTACTGCCAGCCAAAAATGCTTGATTGACCAATATTTAGTTTCAAGTTTAGTTGTAATGCTTTTTAAATCATATCACGTGTGAATGTATCTTCTTAATTATATGTGGTAATATTGTTGTATGGTGAACTCAGAGGGTAGGGTTACTTAAGTTACAAATAGTGAAATCTATATGGCATAAGTTAAAATTTCTGCTAATCACACACACACTCATCACACACACACACACACACTGTATGTCAGTCTTATAGCAAGTAAAAAAATAAAAAATAGACAATGGTGGTAATATTGTAAAGGTCTGATTTAAGGGTAAGTGAATCAAAATTATTGAAATCTAATATGGAACTAATTTAAGATCCTGCTAATTCCTCTATAAAAAAAAAAAAAAAACAAACAAACACAACAACAACAACATATATTTGTTTATTCCATCTTGGAAACTGAACCTGTAGTCGCTAAGTTTATATATATATATACAGTTTCAGTTTCCAGATGGAATAAACAAATAATGTGTTGTGTTGTGTTTGGTTTTTTTTTATCTATATATATATATATATATATATACTGAGATTATCAGATATATATAATATATATATTCTATACTTTGCTGTTAGCCCAGCTAGACACATAATTTATCTAATGTTGTATAAGAACATGTGAACTATTTAATTTGAGCACTTAATGTTTTTAATATTTAATATTACTTGGGCATAGTTGTGTGTTACAGTAATGAAGTTTTAATTTAATTATTTTACTGGATACACTACATTAAAGCTCTTTATTTATTTAATTTTATATGTACGTGGTGGAAGATGGAGCTGGTGGGACCTCCTACAGCAAGTGCACTAACACAATTCAAACAAACCTGATGCTTAACTGCATCAACAGGTCAATCAAACCCTTTAGTGCTATGCTATGTTTCAGCTTCTGCTTACTAAATTGCCCACTGAAAAAGAAGAAGATATTTACCATCGGTTCGTAGTACCAGAGGGGTTGGGGAGCTGAGGACTTTGCCTTTAGTGATGCGGTTTACCACCACGCACGTGTAGTTACCCACATCTGAGGGCTCGACTTTGGCGATATAAAGGTTTCCCGTCTCCTGAGAGACAAAGCGACGATTGTCTTGCTGAACAAAGTAAGGGTACTCATTAAAGACCCATGCAAATGAGAGATCTGGAAAGGAGATGGGGAACAAAACATTTATAAATCAAAACAAATCAACTAGGCTAGCCAAACACTCTTGGGAACTTAAATTCTTTGTAATATCTGATATAATCATTAGGGCACATAAAATTTTTCTTTTCCAATAGCACTTCTGAAATCTGACCCAGGTGTATCTAAAATTATCTTACGGTAATTAGAATCCTAAGCGGTGATAAATGCATCTTTATAAAACACTAAAAAGAATGTCAAGCCAAACAATATTAAAAACAAAAATAAAAAAATACTCTGACATAGGTGTCAGGCGTAGATTCAAAGATCAAATGAATGAACTCGCACACTTACTTGAAAGCCATTAAGTCCTTCAAATTTGTAAACATTTTTAGAGGCCACAAGGTGCAACAAATAAAATAAAAATTAATTTATTAAAACGTGTTTGAATCCTATGGTCTCTAAAAACGATTTTAGACAAAGCATGCAAGCTCTTCCCATTCAAAAAACATATTAAATCTCATGGAGCACACTGATAAAAGTCAGAACTCTGTATTTCACAAATGTACAGCATATTTATGCTAGACTAGACTATAAACCAAAAAAGTAACACTATAAATGCCTTACCTCCTGCATATGATGGTGTACCACAAAGTAAAACGACCCCCTGGCCTTCTCGCACAGAGACAGCACTTCTCGTTTGAGTTTTTAAATTCAAGTCTGAAAGGCATGAAAAGAAAAAAACATTCAGAAGATACAGCAATGCTAGACATGAGCATGAAATACAGTTGCTGTCCCAGCAGGCACCTTGATATCAATTGATATAAATTTGACATCAAAAGTTAGTCAAGACTTGATCAAGATGCTTTATAACACCATTTTAAGGTCAGTTTGGACAGCAATTTGCTGTGGTAATTGGGTGAAAATATGAAGTTAATACTCACACTGATATTGGTTTAATGTATATGCAGGCCAAAGTGTTTGACATTCAGTTTACATCAAATCAATGTTGCGGTTTAGATGTCAAATTGATGTCATATTAACATTACATCAATGATTTGTGTGTTTTATTGATATTTATTACATAATAGGAATTCTTTGTCAGCCTGGTTAAGGTACATTCTTTCTTAACTGGGGCCTCAGACAGCATCGATTCGCTATATTTCCTTTTGAAGCGTGTCCCAAAATCAAACTGACGTCAAAAACTTGATGTCCATTTCACCTCCACATAAAAGCCCATGCCATCTAATGCCCCTTCACTACAAGCTTTCTCTGGTGTTCAACACCACACCTGTAGATGGTGCTATGCTAGTAGTGACAGGGGAGCCTCTTCTTCAAAATCATTTACAATCCTAAAACGAACCGTGACCTTGTGTCCAGCTCACGTTCTCACTCTCAGGAGGGTGTCATGCCATGTAAAACAAGTTGGCTTGGGAACTTTAAAAGGGGTTTTATCGGGGATGCTCATTTCCCACAAGTTGATATGATTCTTTAGGGTCTTAATGAAAAGTCTATAACATACTTTGGTTCAAATTTCTCAATGGTAGTGTAAAAAACACCCTTTTTACCCTGTCAAAATCAGCTCTGTTTTCAGCACGCTGTTTTAGTCCATGTTGCTTTAAATGCTAATGAGCTCTGCTGACCCCGCCCCTCACTTCCGTGGGGTGACGAGCAGACTGTAAACTTCAGCCGCGAAACTTGCTAACTAGCACATATTAGGAAAGGCGGTTTGCAAAGATTCATAAAAAAAACCCTTATACTCCTTCTCTGTATGAAGCTGGATCATGAATGATTCGCACGAACATAAATGCATTTAGGCAGATCGGGGATCAGCGCATTCCCTTCAAAAACGAAAGTAACGTTAATCCTCTGCATCTTCAGCGGCTCAGATGTCAGGAGTAAATGACGACTGCAATGGTCATTATTACATCCAACAACAAAACGCCTCAATTACTTAATCGGAGACGTTCTTGTCTTCCCCTGCACCGGAGTCGACACAATGGCAGACAGCTCACAGCTCACTCAGGGCGGGTCTAAGGTAAGGGATTTAAAAAAAAAACACTGGGTGGATTTTTAGCATTATAGGGTGGATGTGTACACACATTTCCAACACACATTTATGTTCAAACATCAACAAAAGTGAATTTTGCATCCGATGACCCCTTTAACACTTACAAGAATGTGTTTCAATAAACAACACATTCTCACTCCCAGCTCGTCACATATTGACACTTGGTCAGGACCCTTTGGCGTTACTTTTTGATGCACAGGGTACCCTTTAGCCTAATTTTTTGACATGCAGGGTCCTCCATTGCTTTAAATATGACAGCTTATTTAAATAAGGTCAATATGCCGACACGAAAGGCATTGGGAATTTTATCATCATTATGAAATTATATATTGGGTAATAATATTGCCGTTATTGCATACATGTTGGGGTGTGATTTTTCAATGTAAACAGTCACAACAATTTCATTTACATTACACTATTTACACATTTATGAGCACATAGCCCAACCCTTGTCCCTAAACCTACCATTTGTCAATAAAACACAGGATATAACAGGCAGATATAAATACAGTAATAATTTATTTAAAAAAATATTAACATTCCAAGTCTTCCGAGGCAAAACGATTGATTTGTGAGAGGAATAGACACGATCGCCATCTCCGTCCACCGTAAAGCTGGGATCCTGTGTGCAGTCTGTGTGCAAATTCAAAAATTGCTGTCAGACGAAGCCTTATGTCAGCCTTGGTTGTGAAATGCCATTGGCTCTTGTGTGTCTCGTGACCGATTGCATCTTGCTATGGGAGTATCTTTTTGAATGAGATGTGAGCACATTAACAGAGCAGGATCATTTTCAGCGATTAAAACCTTGTTTTACTCTCTTCTACGCAAAAAGATATCGCATGGCTTCAGAATGCAACACAACTTGTTTGTAATACATTTATACTGCTTTTTTTTGGGTCAGATTTTGCAATAAATACCTGCGACTGTTCTTCTATTTGCCTGTTACGTGTTTTATATTGTTCAGAAGTGGGTGGGTTTAGGTGCTCCAATGAAAGTATACATTTATATAAAATTATTTCTAATTTTACAAATGCATGCAAACCATTGAATTAAGGTAAACAACTGAAAACAATGGAGGACCCTGCACGTCAAAAATTGATGCTAAAAGGGTACCCTGTGCATTAAAAAATGACGCTAAAGGGGTACCTTGAAAGCGATGCCAAGGGGTCCTGACCAAGCGTCAATATGTGATGAGTTGGGAGTGAGAATGTGCTGCAGTAAAATATGACTTTGTGATATGACTAGTTCTGGTAGTTTTTTTATGTATACTCAGCTGTACCACGTGGTTTAGAATGTGCGCGAGACACAACCGCTTCCATGGCATGGCGCTATTTCACTTGGTAGTTGTACTAGTTGTAGTAAGTAATGCATGTGGAAAGCCCCATCAAAAGGGCCACCGCAATGCATTTTTAACTGGACTCTAATCATCTGAGCTGCTGAAACAGTCAAAACTGTGTGTTTTTTTTTTTTTAAAAGGAGTCAGTCAGTGAATACTGAAATCCTGTCTTAATTATTGCAGTTATGAGCCTCTGTGGTACATCTGCTCTATTTATAGCTTAGAATTCTGGCTATTGTGATATCATACAGTCTTCATTTACTCACTCTTCTACTACTCGAAGTTCTTCCAAACCTGTACGAGTTTTCTTCTTGGTGAATATAATATGTGACCCTGGACCACAAAACCAGTCATTTTTTTGGAAATTGAGATTTATACATCATCTGAAACCTGAATAAATAAGCTTTCCATTGATGTATGGTTTGTTAGGGCAATAGGACAATATTTGGCCGAGATACAGCTATTTGAAAATCTGGAATCTGAGGGTGAAAAAAAAAACAATCAAAATATTGAGATACTGAGAAATTTAAGTTAAAACGTCTCTAGGTTACGTATGTAACCATGGTTCCCGCACCCCGAGGAACGAGACCGTGTGGACGCTATGGGAACGCCTTCAGCGTGACTACGCTCTGAATCACGTGTGTAATCAGTTCAATGGATGGGCGAGACGTCACAAGCGGGGTGACGTAAGCACCAGAAAGTATAAAAACGCATCCAGTAGAGCGCAAACCAGCTTCAATGAAGTAGCGCCTGCAGGGATGCAGGGAGTATGGCAAAGAGACGCAGCGTCTCGTTCCCTTCGGGGAACCATGGTTACATATGTAACCTAGAGACGTTCCCCTTCAGGAACTCTTGCTGCGTCAAGTCGCTTTGGGAACGAGAATACCCACTGCGCCATACTACCAAGTCCCTGCCTGTGTGTGTATCTTGCGAGCACATCACGCAGAGAGAACTTGGGAACCTGGGGTAGAAACCAGGTCTAGGTTGTAAAAGCAGACAAAAGTTTGCGGAGAGGACCAGCCCGCCGCAGCAAAAATGTCCTGCAAGGCCACACCCAAGCTGAAAGCCCGTTCATGAGCCTTGGAGGCCGCCATACTCCTTGTCGAGTGCGCTCTGACCCCCATAGGTGATGGGAGGCCAGAGGACTCGTAGGCTAGTGAGATGGCCTTGACCACCGACCTACTGTCGCCGGAAATCCCTTCTTTGGCGGACCAAAACAAACAAAAAGCTGATCTGCCTTACGCCACAGGGCAGCTCTGTGTGCGTAAGTGTCCATTGCTCGAACTGGACAGAGCAGATTACGCTTTTCTTGGCCTACTTTCTGGAATGGAGGACAGAATGCCTGAAGTACTATTGGCCCTGGTGAAGAAGTGGGCACCTTAGGGACATACCCGGTCCTCGGGTAAAGGAATGCCCTAACCATGACTGGAGCAAATTCCAGGCACGAAACAAAAAGTGCCTGAAGATACCCAATCCTTTTAAGTGAGGAAATAGCGAGGAGAAAGATGGCCTTGAGCCTGAGCAACTTGACAAAGGGGGCATTGCATCAGCCCTCCACAAACACCCATGCCATGGGTTACCCGGGGGGGTCCCATGAGGGCACCTTGGTGCGCTGTACCGGCCTCAGCCTCAGCCTCAGGGTGCCACGGAGGAAACGATTGGCAAGTGGGTGTCTTCCCAATGATTGATCACCCAGAAGGGCGTGGTAAGCAGCTAAGGCCGCCACTTATACCTTCAGAGTGGAGGGAGATAACCCTGGAGAGAATCGCTCCTGCAGAAACTCCAAAACTGTACCAATTGGGCAGTTGACTGGGTCCTGCAGTCACTGTCCGCACCATGAAGCGAAAAGTTTCCACTTCAACGTGTACTGTTTCCTAGTGGCGGGAACTCTGGACTGGAGTATAATCTCAACAACATCAGTTGAGAGACCAGAAGCTACTAGCTGTGCCCCCTCAGGGGCCACACCCACAACTTCAATAACTCCGGGTGGGGGTGAAGCAATGGCCCCCTCCTGAGAGAGGAGGTCCCTCCTGATCGGTATCTCCAGCGGAGAGCCGTCGAGGAGTGACGCCAAGTCCGATAACCATACTCGGTCCGGCCAGAACGGGGCTACTAGCAACTGACGGACCCCATCCCGGCGTACCCTCCCCAGAACTCCCGGGAGCAGAGCGATCGGGGAAAAGCGTACAGACAAAGCCTCTGCCAAGTCTGTACCATAGCATCCAGCCACAGTGGAGCCGGATGAGTCAGAGAGAACCAGCGGCCCAGTGTGTCGATTCCCTGTGACGCAAATATATCTACTTCCGCATGGTCAAATTCCCATCCCTCCTCAGTGTGGTGGAGCTTATCATTACCTTATCATTCACCTCCATCCCCCGGGCCTCAGCCCCTGCCTCGACAGGATGTCTGCCCCCTGATTGAGATACCTAGGGATGTAGACTGTTCTTAGTGAGAGGAGCTTCCCCTGAGCCCACAGAAAGATCTGGCGCACCAGCTTGTACAAGGGACGTGAACACAGACCCCACTGCCGATTGATGTAGGAGACCACCGAAATGTTGTCTGTGCGGACAAGCACATGATGCCCCCTTAGGTCTGGAAGGAAGTGTTTCAGAGCTCGAAACACAGCCAACATCTCCAGGCAGTTGATGTGCCAAAAGAGATGATGGCCTTCCCACAGACCCTGGGCAGAGCGGCCACTCATGACCGCTCCCCATCCCGTGAGAGAGGCATCCATCATTAGCGTTATGTGACGACAAGGAGCCCCTAACGTCGGGCCTTGAACCAGGAACCAACGTTTCTTCCACATGTCTAAGGCACGTAAGCATCGCCGCGTGACCTTGATCATGCAAAGCGGATTCCCCTCGGGGAAAATCCCTTGGTCTTGAGCCACCACTGTAGGGGGCTCATGTACAGCAGGCCAAAAGGTATCACGTTGGATGCAGCTGCCATCAGACCCAACAGTCTTTGAAACTGTTTGACAGTGAGTGACTGGCCTTCTCTTACTCTCGTGACTGTCGTGAGGATTGACTCGATTCGAGCAGGAGACAGACGTGCCTGCATCGAGGTTGAGTCCCACACCACGCCTAAATAATTGGTTCTCTGTAGTGGAGAAAGAACACTCTTCTTGGCGTTTAGTCTTAACCCCAGCTCTCTCATATTTGGCGAGGACGAAATCTCGATGCCGAGCCGCCATCTGCTCCGATTGAGCTATTATTAACCAATCGTTGATAAAATTGAGTATGCGGATGCCCTGGAGTAGCAGTGGAGCCAGAGCAGCATCCACACACTTCGTGAAAGTGTGAGGTGAGAGAGTGACAGGCTGAAGGGAAGAACTCGATATTGGTATGCTTCACCCCCGAAAGCAAACCTCAGGAACTTCCAGTGTTGAGGGAGGATGTAACATGGAAATAGCGTCTCTGAGATCTATCGTAACATACCAGTCCTCGGACTGGATCTGAGATACTATCTGCTTGATAGTGAGCATCTTGAACCGAAGCCGTTTGATAGCGCGGTTCAGAAGACATAGATCTAAGATCGGATGCAACAGCTCCCCGCCTCCTTCCTTCGACAATGAAGTATCCGGCTGTATCACCCGTACGCTCTCTCGAGAGGAGTAACACGTTCTATGGCCCCCTTCCTCACGAGAGTATCTACTTCTTGTTCCATTACCAGAGCCTGCTCTGGGCCCACTAGTGTGGGGATGACCCCTTTGAAACGAGGCGGACGAGAACCGAACTTGATTCTGTAACCTTTCTCTACAATCTGCTGGACCCATTTTTAGATATTTGGTAGAAGTTTCCACACTACCAGAAAATCTACTAAGGGAACCAGCCTCTCGAAGCTGGCCTCTGGTGTTATTAGAGGAGCCATTTCGGTGCCGTTCTTGCTGCGCGAATGTGACCGGCATGGAACGACCGACCTGACTGCTGTAGCGCCCTCACTTGAGGGGCGAGCTCTCCCGTGCCATACCGTTGCCGGGCGGCAGCTGGAATTTCATACCCTTCTCTGCTCTTCTGCGGTCGTCGGAGCTCACTGAGCCCTGAAGCAACAAGGTGGCAGGGGTATCAATGAACCTCGCTTAGTTTGCAACATGAAGGAACTTCAACCTACCTTTCTGACTGTCCTGTATGCACCCGTCCGACTTGTCGGGGCGAGTTTGCTCTTCCGTGCCGTCCTGGTTGCCGTGGTTTGCGTCAGCTGGGATATTCAGCAAGATCGTGCGGAGCTCACTGAGTAACTCCACCTAGGTGGATCACCGGGGTGGCAGGCGCTTGGTGATCAATAAGCCTTCCGTGGAGGCCTGTCGAAAGGAGTATTGGCACTGTATTACTGAGTCCTCATAGGTCTATTCCTGTTTTCTCCCAGGTGGGTGGCCCTCATGGTACCTCCTCTATCTCCTTCTCTTGGTGTTTGTGACCATTTAGCCGAGGTCCTCATAGCAATATACGGTCCCCCCATATCTCCATTTTTCGGTCTAGAAGACCCCACCTGAGAGCATCGCCCCGACCCCCGATCATTCTGTGGAGGGGTGCGGGTTGCAATTCTCTGTTTTTGAGACTGGCGATATGAGTAGCTTGATGGCTTGGGCTGCTGCCGCTCAACAGCCCCACCCCTGAGCGGTCAGTCCTGGTATCCGCTTTAGACACACCAGGTCCCTGCTTGTGTGTCGGGCAACATGCGCCAGCCTGACCTACCGCCGTATAAGTTTTCCCAACCAGACTCGATGTAAGCCTAACGGTTCTGGTGGGAAGCTTCGGGGCCTTCAGTTACGATGCTGAGGATGGGGAGAGATAGATCGCAAGCGTCTGCTCCACCACTGGCATCGTCCCATATACCTTATCATTCAGCCCCAAGATGTTCTTTTGAATAATTCGAGACTATGGGGCTGTAATACGGGATGAGTACGGTTTCTTCCACGATCTTGACACCTCAGCATGGAGCTCGGGGAAAATTTCCTCGGAGGAAATTAGATAGAGCATCTGCCTCTCTCTCTCTGGGGGCGGGGGGGGGGAGAAACCGCAGCCGGGCTTCCGAACATGAGAGAGAGCCGCGATTTAGCGGCGGGATCCGAGACGGGCTCGTCCTTTTCTCAGTCCTCACCCACTAGATCCGCGGCTCTCTCTCACGGTTCGACCCCGCGCTGCGATCCCCATGACAACAGTCTGCGCTGTGCCTCGGCAACAGCAGGACCGCTGCCAGCGGGATCACGAGCCTGGCCGCTCTCATCAAACACAGCCAGGCGAGAGCAGAGCATATGCAGCGAGAGTAACTCGCAGTGATGACAATCAGCTGCTCGAAAGCTGACCGTGCATGCTCCGCTCCTAAACAAACGACACACAAATCGTGTGTATTCCCCACTTCCAGATATCGTGGGCAGGGAGAAACAGCATTTGTAATGCCGTTCGCTCGCCATATACTTTTCATGATTGTTTTTTTTTTTGTTTTAAACAAATATATATATGCTTGTGCGGACAGACAACAGTTAATAGACAGACACATACACAGAGCGCTACTGAAGAGCTGAAGCTGGTTTGCGCTCTGCCGGATGTGCTTTTATGCTTTCTGGGGCTTACGTCACCCTGCTTGTGACGTCTCGCTGCTCCATTGGACTGATTTGACACGTGCTTCAGAACGCGGTCACGCAAGGGCGTTCCCAAAGCGACTCGACGCAGCTCGAGTTCCTGAAGTGGAACAACAGAATGTGTTTTACACATAAAATACTATGGAAGTCTGTGGGGACCAGAATATGGTTGCCGAGAGAGCTCAATGCGCTACAACTTAAGAAAACACATACAAATAGAAAAAGCACCAGAAAATTAAGAAAACATCTTCATCAGTTTGACCCCACATGTGCTGCACATACTTACAACCAACCAATATAGACGGCTGGCGGTTTACACAAAAACCACAATGGGGGGAAAACAACGCTTACAAAAATTAACCATGATTTTATTATAGTAAAAGTGTAGTAACCATGTTTTTTGGTGTATATTAATTACCATTTGTAAAACCACAGTTGTTTTAATAGTAAAACCAATTTTAACAGTAAAACCATGGTTTAATAGTAAGACCATGGCAAATGTAAGCTATTTGCTGGTCTGAAAATGCATTAAACAGCACATACATCTGTCAAAGCACTTGACAGGGCAAGCCAAATTAAAATACATGCTTAAAGAGTTTGTTTAAAGCACTTAATGTAACATGGCACATACTCATGTTTTGGGCAGTTAAAGCACTTAATGTAACATGGCACATACTCATGTTTTGGGCAGCTTGCATTTTTCCTGCACTGCTCACACTGTGACCTCTGCTATTTTTCAGATGTTTTATCCATTAAAATGACTGCTGTAAAATGACGTGACTGGCAGAGGTTGTCCATGCACAGCACAGAGACCAGATTAATTAATGAAATGAAAAGTCATTGCTGATTACTTTCATTAATGAATATTAGCTGTTTGCTATTTGATGCCAGAAAACATTATTTTTGTGGTTGCATTAGGAAACGTCAGTAGCACAGAAATCACATTTTTGCACACAGTGACCCCACCTTTAAAATAATGCAGAAGAACATGCTTTGCATGCACAGGAAACTTCTAACAGTTTGTATAATCAGTCTGAATCAAAACAACACATTTTTGGATATATGCTGAAATGTATATGGACATTTGCATTTTCAGACAGAAAGAGCACTGAACATAAAAGTACTTATGAATGCACTTTATAAATGTATACAATTAAATAAATGTAAAAAATTAAATAATAGATAAATGTACAGTGACAATCATTTTGTCATGTAAATGTTTCTTTCAAATGAGTTAAATCAATGTAATGGAATTTAAAATATTTAATTGTCATTAATTACACGCAACAAAATCAACTGACAGACTTAATATTTTATGAATCTTTGTAAACATTAGTACATCTTTAAAGTCATTCATACACATATACAATTCAATATGTTAATAATGTTAGTTTTTAGAGTCTATACCAGAGGTGCCCAAATGTTTTACTTTGAAGGGCCAAAAAACAAGCAAACAACAACAAAAAAAAAACCTTGAGTGGCAGGTAAATGTACAGTGAGAATTTTAGTTTAATATAATACTATATATGCTATACAGTACATATACACACATATGCACAGGTTGCTTTTGAGTCAGATTGATTAAATGTGTTAAATACATGTTATGGAATTTAACATATTTAATGATTGTCATTAATTAAATGCAATTAAATCAACTGATTAATAACTCAATATTTTGAATCCAAAAAGATTTGTAAAAAGTTGTTCATACTGTACGCATTTAATATAAAATAGGGTCCTACCACGTTCAAGGCCCAGAAAGGTAGAAGAATTGTTGAATAAAGTCGCTTTTTTGCGCAACAAAAAGTATTCTCTTAGCGTCATAAAATTACGGTTGAACCGCTGATGTCACATGGAGTATTTTGCCTATGTTCTTGGTTGGTACCTTTCTGGACCTTGATCGTGTTAGGACCCTTGCTGTCTATGGAGGGTCAGAAAGCTCTCGGATTTGATCAAAAATATCTTAATTTGTGCTCCGAAGATGAATGAAGGTCTTACGGGTTTGGAACGACATGATGATGAGTAATTAATGACAGAATTGTCATTTTTGGATGAACTATCCCTTTAATTATGTATTTTTCAGTGTCTACAGTATATCAGAGGTGCCAAAACGTTTTACTATGAGGAGCCAAAAATCTAACTTTGGGCTGATAGTAAATGCTGCATTATTTTCAACTATATCATTAAAAAAATAATCAAATAAAATAATCAAATTCACTTATATTTTCTACATTTCAATGGAAAGACTAAATTAAACGTGTGCTTGAGTCACAGGTATAATATAACAATGCAACCATTTGTTTTCACTGTATTTTCATGTAGGAGCTATATTTGCATTAGTTGCGTTAAGGTGTTGATAAGTCATTTTCTCTCTTCTTTAAGCTAGTCCAATATTGGCAGCATCCACTCTAACACCTGTCACCCTGCATTGAGTGGCTGAAGTGCTAATATAGCATGCTAACGCACAGTCGATGACTCACATGCAAACTGGAGGCTCGCTCTTCTGCTAAGAATTGCTCCCTGTGGGTTGAAGGCAGTGCACTGGTATATTCCTCCATCCTGGGCACGGTCCAGACTCCTAATGACCAAATTTCCCCCAGATAGCCGCCGACGGGATTCAGTACTGAGATTAATCAATGTGCCGTTCAGAGACCACCTACAGACACACAAACAGACAGATGATAGTGCACACAGCTCAATGTGTTGTGATAACGGCTGATTTTGAGTGATTTTTCATGATAACCTTTGAAATTGATTTTGTTTTGGATGTACAAATGCCATGTGGAATATCAGCGAATCATTACAAAGCGGATTCAGATTGGTATTACACTTCATCCCTGATTCATTTCAATAAGAAATATTTCAAAACCCGAACAGTCTGATGGCCTATGGAAATGTTGTGAAGAAAAGCTACATTTTTCTCATTGAACGTCCTGTTTCACTTGGAAATGGATCATATTATACAGGTAAAATCATTTGCAAATGGCAATTCATGTTGAGTTTTTATGCTGAAAGATTTCCAGCAGCTCTTTTTGCTGTCCTTTTCATTGTGCGATGATTAGCGCCGGAGAGTCTCATCAATTCCACTTTCTCACACCTCATCTACGCCTATCATTAAGACCCAAGACCCGAGCCTACCTGAGGCCTTAACTACTAGCATGCAATTCAGAGGCCAGCCCACTAATGTGGACAGATTTTCAAAGGGCGCAAGATCATTTAAGGATCCTGAGGCCTCACTAGTCATTCACTCTGACAGGGCGTCAGCTGGGTTGAACTCCCATTGTTCAACTGTGTCTGCACACTCCAGGAACAGATGCTGAGTGCTAATTTACTAGCGTGAGCAGTGGATGCAAATAAGCTAATGGAGGTGTAAATACAAAAACAATCTTATAGAGCCGTGATCAAGGCCCCCTGTTGTCCACAACAATATACAAAGGCTCTACGACTTTTCCAGTTGTTCGCGATTTACCGGACAAGGATTAAGCATAAGGATTTTTGTTTGTAAAACACTTTACCAATTCTCACTATTAACTTGCATTCATTTTACTACCATATTGGCTGTTTATTTGTACTTATACATTTTAGATCCCTAATCCTACCTCATACCTAAACTTAATAAATACCTTACTATTAATAAGCAGCAAATTAGGAGTTTATTGAGACAAAAGGTGTAGTTAATAGTGAGAACGTGAGCATAAAATAAAGTGTGACTGAATTTTTTTAAATATGTTTTGCTCAATTTCGACCTGTGAACATATTTTATAGTTTAAAGGTGCAATAGGTGATTATCTTCAGAACATTTTTTGTTATGCTGGTTGAAAGTCTCTTCACATCCCGATAGCGATCATTAGTTAAAGGGATAGTTACCGTAATTTTACAAAGCTACGAGAATACTTTTTGTGTGCAAAATAAAAAAAAAAGACTTTATTCAACAATTCGTCTCCTGTATCAGCTGGACGTAAACAATGTATGCTGTTCTGTGTCAGCTGCGCCACGCCGGATCTGTTTCCTATGTTGTTGTGATTTGATCTGAACGAAAACAGCGTATCTGTGTGATGCAGCTGACACAGAACAGCTGTTTACGTCCAGCTGATACTCTCCAAAATGGAGCTACAGGGTGATGCATAGGAGACGAATTGTTGAATAAATTATTAATTTTCATTTTTGGGTGAACTAACCCTTTAAGTGTTTTCTAATGTATTAGTCTGTATTTATATTCTGTGGAAGGCGTAGGACCAAGTAATATTTGTCCAATCAAAATGCCCGTTCCGAGCGTTTTTATTGACTTTCCTGCCTGCCTGTCAACATAAGTATTTGCATACCTCTGCGCACCCTGTTCGTGCAGACAGGATACATCATAAGCGCGTTCACGCACGCTGTGCAGACAGAGCGAGAATGGCAGACAAACATCAACAACCTGATCCACCTTCCTGGTATTGTAGTACTTTTACTAACTGTACTATGATGTTTTCTCACTGGTGAATGACACATGTTGTATTGTAGTAATGTTGTCTCTGGTCTTCTGGTCTGTGAGCGTAAATGCGTTAAGGGGGCGTGGCTTTGGACAGCGATTTGCAGGGAGGGTGGGACGTTTGCTTTCAGTGCTATCAGGCTAAAGTTGGCATTTTCCAAGATCTCCTACTGCACCTTTAACAAGTAAAATGTATATTCATTAAAACATTTATTTAATTCATTTACAAAAAAAAAAAAGAATTCCAAGACTGTAGGAAAACTGAAATTAAATGAAACAATAAATGTCTTGATTTTTAGTTGCTTTGGCCTATTTTGTTTTGTAATGTAAAATCCCTTGAGGGCCCTTGAAAGTTTGCTGAGGCCCCCTAGTGGGTCGCGGTCTTGCTGTCTGACAACCACCTTATAGATAATTTACATTTTTTTTTTTTTTACTTTTTTAAACGAACCTAATGTAGAATTATTTTGCTTTTTTAAAATTATCAAATAAAGTAGAGACTAAAATATAAAAAAATACTAAATAAACAATACAAATATAATACTAATTAAAATAACAACAACAACAATAATAAAGAAATTTAATAATGATTTTAATTTAATAATTCATATTCCACATGCACGAAACAGTGTTGCATATTTCCATTATTTCTCAACTTCACTTCCATACTGAGGCAGAAAAAACAACAACAACAACAACTAACATTCAGATGAAAATGCTAATTGTTAATGTAGTTCATATTAAAAAAAAAAATCAAGCTTTTTCCCCCTTCACAAATTTTGTTTTGTCTTCTGAACTGTTTTTTCCCCCCATGGAAACAAAAAGAACAGTTTACTGACAAGGAAGGCCATGATCTGGTTTTCTCCACCCACGCTGTGAAATTCACAAATGTATTCTTAAGAATGCACATCAGCTGTCAAGTGTGCCTTTAGTGAATGGCACAACAGGTTAACCATACATCCATAAATGAGCAAATATGATGGAATATCACTTGACTCAATGCATTGGTTCCAGTCACAGCTTCTTACCGTTTTCACCCATGTGTATTTATTATCTTTTCTTTTCAGCATGTTTATCTCTGAGAGCAGCTTTATATGTCATGAACATAGCAGGGATCAGGGTAAGGGCCAAGAACAAAACGCTCTTGACATCTCAGAATGTAATAGCTTTCTCGCTCCACTCAAATCATCAGCTGCTTCTAATGTGAGGTTTTTCGCGAGCAATGCAAATAAGAGCCGCTCGATGTCAATAAGCGGTTTTCTGTTGGGTAAAAATAGTAGCGAGGCAAGTGAGGCCCGATCAAGGGCACTTGACACACAAATAGGAGACAGCAAATAGGTGACACATCCGCACAGGCTGCGATAGCAGGAGAAAACGGAGATCGAGTGAAGGGAGGTGTGAAGTGGGGTTACGTTCGCCTCAGGGCTTTTCTGGAAAGTGCCGAGTCTCCTGTGTGGCTAAGGCTGAACTGGAGTCGACCCTGCTGTTCATATCAATTTTGTATGAGGGTGGTGGCATCATTGATATGAATGCTGGTGTGGGATCCAAAGCACCAGGCTCATCTGCTCATCTTTCTGCTCTCCTCATGGTGCTCAGACCTTCAACACCTGTGCACCGCCCTTGAGACCAGTCTCTAGCTGTGGCGGCCAGCGTATGTTCCAGGGGAGCAATCTCCTGCTCACACACAACACACACACACATCGCCCCCACCACACACAGACCCACACACACCACACAACACACACACACACACACACCCCACACACACAACACACACACACACGCGTGGGGCCGCAAATGCAGCCAGACCCTCTCAATGCTTCCACCGTTTCTAAGAAAACCAAAACAGACACATGAAAATGAACTGCATTTGCTTGAACTGGGTACTATATTGCATATTCACAATATATTCATAATGCTATTAAATTAAGTGATTTGACTGGGCTAATTTTTCAGAATTCCTTGTCTTGCGACTTGTGAGTGGGAGAGTTTTCAGACAGATGTTTTAATATACTTTCTGGTTTAAACTTAATTTAAAACACTGATTCAACATTTTTTTTTGATTCATCACCCAAATATGTTCAGATAAGTGTTTATAGTGTTTTTTTCCTATATTAAATATTCTAGTAAAATCAATGTACTGTATATAGTTATATATACTGTCTTATAGTTTATGACAATGCAGAAAGCTGAGCGGATGTGGCGGAAGACAAAACTTGAAATTCACTATAGCATCTATAAAGACAGCCTTCATGCTTTCAATGTGGAGCTAGCCACAGCTAGACAGAGTTTCTACTCAAACCTTATAAACAGTAACTTAAACAACACTCGCACTCTTTTTGCTACTGTTGAGAGACTGACAAACCCCCAAGTCAGATTGCCCCAGTGAAATGCAATGAGTTTGCTTCCTTCTTTTCTGAGAATATCAATAATATCAGAAAGGCGATTAGCACATCCTCAAGTTATGCAGAGGTCAGACAGATTCGACCGCAATATCAAAAAGAAGATACTATGCCTATTTTTGAAGCAATTGATAGCAAAATTCTGGAAGAAATAGTACAGCACCTAAAATCGTCAACCTGCTATCTTGACACACTTCCCACATATTTTTTTCAAAAGGGTGCTTAACTGTTTGGAAGCAGATCTCTTAGAAGTGGTCAATGCCTCACTTCTTTCTGGGATGTTTCCAAACTTCCTGAAAACTGCATTTGATAAGCCCCTTCTGAAAAAGAGCAATATTGATAACAACATTTTGAGCAATTATAGACCAATATCAAATCTTCCTTTTAAATGCAAGATTATTGAAAAGGTAGTTTTTAATCAGCTGAACAAATACTTAAACTCAAATGGATACCTGGACAATTTTCAATCTGGTTTCCGACCGCATCACAGCACAGAGACAGCACTCATTAAGATGATAAATGATATTAGCTTAAATTCTGATCCTGGCAAAATATCAGTGCTGGTACTAATAGATCTCAGTGCTGCATTTGACATTGTCAATCATAACATACTTCTAGAGAGACTGGAAAACTTGGTCGGGCGTTCCTGGGATGGTATTCAAATGGTTCAGGTCATACTTAGAAGGGAGAGGTTATAGGAGAGCATAAGTCTAAGTGGAAGTTCGTGACATGCGGAGTTCCACAAGGCTCAATTCTTGCACCGCTCTTGTTTAGCCTGTATATGCTCCCACTAAGTCAAATAATGAGAAAGAACCAAATTGCCATTCACAGCTATGCTGATGATACCAAGATTTATCTCCAAATGACTACAGCCCCATTTACTCCCTCTGCCAATGCATTGATGAATTAACAGTTGGATGTGCCAGAACTTTCTTCAGTTAAACAAGGAGAAAACTGAAGTCATTGCATTTGGAAACAAAGATGAAGTTCTCAAGGTGAATGCATACCTTGACTCTAGGGGTCAAACAACTAAAAATCAAATCAATAATCTTTGTGTGATTCTGGAGACAGACCTTAGTCATGTCAAAGCAGTAACTAAATCCAAATACTATCATCTCAAAAACATTGCAAGAATTAGATGTTTTGTTTCCAGTCAAGACTTGGAGAAACTTGTTCATGCCTTTATTACCAGCAGGGTAGACTGTTGTAATGGTCTCCTCATCGACCTTCCCAAGAAGACCATTAGACAGCTGCAGCTCATCCAGAACTCTGCTGCCAGGATTCTGACAAGAACCAGAAAATCTGAACATATCACACCAGTCCTCAGGTCCTTACACTGGTTTCCAGTTACATTTAGGATTGATTTTAAAGTATTTTTACTCGTTTATAAATCACTCAATTGCCTAGGACCTAAATACATAGCTGATATTTTCACTGAATATAAACCTAACAGACCTCTCAGATCATTAGGATCGAGTCAGTTCGAAATACCAAGGGTTCACACAAAACAAGGGGAATCTGCTTTTAGCTATTTTGCCGCCCGCAATTGGAATCAGCTTCCAGAAGAGATCAGATGTGCTAAAACATGTCACATTCAAATCTAGACTCAAAACTCATCTGTTTAGCTGTACATTTATTGAATGAGCACTGTGTTGATGTCCGAACTGAGTGCACTGCCTTTTAATGTAGTACACTGAACAAAATTATAAACGCAAAACTTTTTTTTTTTTGCCCCCATTTTTCATGAGCTGAACTCAAAGATCTAAGATTTTTTTCTATGTACACAAAAGGCCTATTTCTCTCAAATATTGTTCACAAATCTGTCTAAATCTGTGTTAGTGAGCACTTCTCCTTTGCCGAGATAATCCATTCATCTCACAGGTGTGGGTGAATATCAATATCAAGATGCTGATTAGACGGTATGATTATTGCACAGGTGTGCCTTAAGCTGGCCACAATAAAAGTCCACTCTAAAATGTGCAGTTTTACTGTATTGGGTCCGGGGTGGGTCCGAAAACCAGTCAGTATCTGGTTTTGACCACCATTTGCCTCACGCAGTGCACCACATCTCCTTCGCATAGAGTTGATCAGGTTGTTGATTGTGGCCTGTGGAATGTTGGTCCACTCCTCTTCTATGGCTGTGCGAAGTTGCTGGATATTTTCAAGTTTCAAGTTTCAAGTCTGCTTTATTGTCAATTCTTCCACATGTACAGCACATACACACAGAGAATTGAAATTGCGTTACTCTCAGACCCTTGGTGCATACAGATAACAAAAATACAGATTAAATACAAAATACAAATACAACTATACAAATATACAAATAAGGTAAATGTAAAAATATATATATAAAGCACAAGGTATATGGCAGATAGAGTGCAAACCAGTAAGTAAACAACAGTGCAGATATAATGATTGTAGTGCAAAAAAATTATTTGTAGTGCAAAAGAGCTTATTCAGACTGATTAAAGTGACAGTGTGTGTGTGTGTATTTGGGAGGGGGGAGTGGGAGAGTCCGTCAGAGGGTCAGAGTTCAGTGGTGCGTGGGGCAAAAGAGGGGGGGGGGGCAAGGTCGGGAGGGATTTCAGCTTCCTGACAGCCTGATGGATTAAGCTGTCCTTCAGTCTGCTGGTCCTTGCCTGGAGACTCCGCAGTCTCCTCCCGGATGGCAGCAGACTGAAGAAGCTGTGTGTCGGGTTGGTGGGATCACCTGCAATGCAGAGGGTTTTGCGGGTGAGACGGGTGTTGTAAATGCCCTGAAGGGAGGGGAGAGAGGCACCAACGATCTTCTCAGCTGCTCTTACTATGCGTTGAAGTGACTTGCGGCAGGACGCGCTGCAGGCGCCATACCACACAGTGATGCAGCTGGTCAGGATGCTCTCGATGGTGCCTCTGTAGAAGGTGCACATGATGGGGGCCGGGGCTCTGGCTCTTCTCAGTTTGCGGAGGAAGTAGAGACGCTGCTGTGCTTTCTTGGCCAGCACTGCGGTGTTGTCAGTCCAGGAGAGATCCTCTGTGATGTGCACACCCAGGGACTTGGTGCTGCTCACCCTCTCCACAGTCGCACCATTGACGGTCAGAGGAGCATGCTGAGTGCGCATTCTTCTGAAATCAACAACAATCTCCTTCGTCTTCTCCACATTCAGAGAGAGATTGTTGTCACTGCACCACCCGGCCAGGCGGCTCACCTCGCTCCTGTAGTTTGTCTCATCTCTGTTGCTAATGGGACCCACTACAGTCGTGTCATCCGCAAAATTGATAAGGAGGTTGGAGTTGTGTGACTGTGTGCAGTCGTGTGTCAGCAGAGTGAAGAGGAGGGGCTCAGCACACATCCTTGGGGGGCCCCAGTGTTCAGTGTTATGGTGCTGGATGTGTTGCTGCCGACCCGTACTGCCTGAGGTCTTCTAGTCAGGAAGTCCAACAGCCAGTTGCGCAGCGAAGTGTTGAGCCCCAGCTGGACCAGTTTGTGAATGAGCTGTTGAGGGATGATTGTGTTGAATGCTGAACTGAAGTCTATGAACAGCATTCTGACGTATGAGTCTTTTTTGTCCAGGTGTGTGAGTGCTGAGTGGAAGGTAGTGGTGATGGCGTCATCGGTCGAGCGTTTGGACCGTTATGCAAACTGGAAGGGGTCCAAGGAGGGGGGAGGGCAGACTTGATGTGGTGCATGACTAGCCTTTCAAAGCACTTCATGAGGATGGGGGTAAGTGGAATTGGATGGTAGTCATTGAAGCAGGATGGAGATGACCTTCTTTGGTACTGGAATGATGGTGGTAGCTTTGAATCATGTGGGGACAACAGCCTGGCTTAGAGTGATGTTGAAATGTCTGTGAAGACATCGGTGAGTTCACTGCACAGTCTCTCAGTACACGCCCAGGAATGTTATCAGGACCCGGAGCTTTGCGTGCGTTGATCCTGCTGAGGGATCTCCTCACACTGTCCGGGGACAGCGTAATCTCCTGGTCGCCGGGAGGAGGTGGAGTCGTCTGTGCAGTGGTGCTGTTTTGTGCCTCAAAGCGAGTCCATAAAAAAAAAAAAAAAAAAAAAAAAAAAAAAAAAAAAAAAAAAAGAAAAGATGTCAGCCTCGTTCGCATGGAGATGGTCTGTCACAGGTGCGTTGGTGGGGGCTTGTAGTTCCTGATGGGCTTTTCAGTGCCGCCTGGCCACAGGCTCCGATGTCGCTGCCTGTCACTGAAACATGGCTATCCTCCTGAGTACTGGACTTTTGCCTTCCTGATGCCCGCGTGAAAGGTTGGCCCTATCCTGTCTTCAGGCCCACCTCTTCTCCAGCTCTGAAGGCAGCGTTCCGCGTCTCCAGGAGTCCGTAGACCTCCCCTGTTATCCACGGCTTCTGGTTGGCCCGGACAGAGATGGTCTTTGTGACTGTTACATCATCAAAGCATCAATTGGTGATGTAGGCAGTGACAGTCTCCGAGTACTCCTCGAGGTCTGTGGTGTTATTGTATGTGGCAACGTGCTTAAACATATTCCAGTCAGTGGTGTTAAAACAGTCTTGAAGAGCCTCTGACGACCCTTCCGGCCACACTTGTATTTGTTTGTGAACTGGTTTGGTGACTTTAACAAGTGGCCTGTATGCAGGCATTAGCATGACAGTGGTGTGGAGTCTAGCGAAGGCAGAGACATGGAAGAACCATCGGGACGAGAGGGTGTGTGGGGAGGGGGAGGGCCTGTAAGCTCCTCTTCTGTGTGTGTGTAAAAGTCCAAGTGTTGTTTTCCTCCTCCCCGTGTTGGAAAGTCTATGTGTTGGTGTATTTTTGGGAACACACTCTTTAAGTCTGCGTGGTTGAAATCCCCGGCCAAGATGAGAAAAGCATCAGGGTGGGCTGTCTGCTGCTCACTGATGTGCTGGTACAGTTCATTTAGTGCCTCGCTCCTGTTGCTGTTGTTGGAGTTGGGAGGGATGTATACAGCAACGAACAGTATGGCTGTATATTCCCTCGGTAGATAGAACGGCCGGCACTTAATCATAAACTCCACCAGGGGTGAGTAGTGTTTGCAGACCACAACAGCATCGCGGCACTACGCGTCATTGATGTAAACACAAAGCCCGCCTCTGCGGGTCTTACCTCCCTCGACGCGAGTTCTGTCCGCTCGATAGCATGTCAGCTGATCGAGATGAATAGCGCAGTCCGGAATGCTGTTGTTGAGCCATTTTTCCGTGAACACAAAAACACAACTGTCTCTTACAGTCCTCTGAGTTGAGCGTAGTAGTCGGATGTAGTCCAGTTTATTGTCCAAAGAGCGTACGTTAGCCAGTACGATGGTGGGGATAGCCGGCTTGTGTGGGTTAGCCGCTAGCCTAGCCTGGATACCTCCGCACTTACCCCTCTTCTGCTTCCTCTCACGCCGCTTGTGGCGCCTCCGCTGTGGGCGAGATGCAGCAGTGGGGGTCGGTGATGGTGTGGGCCTCTGGAGCAGACCGAGATCCCGCAGCTCTTCGGCGTGCGCAGAGTTTAACTCTAAAAATGTGGTTCTGCCGACATCGAGCAGAAACTCACGACTATATGCGCGCTTAGAAACAAATAGACGTGACGAATACGTACAAAAACACTGTGACTCACAAGACAAAAAACACGAAAACACCTTTCTGTCGGGAGAGAGAGAAGCCGCAGCGTGTGAACGCACCGTCATCTTGGAGTGGAACTGGAACGCGCGTATACATCGATCCAGAGCATCCCAAACATGCTAAATGGGTGACATGTCCGGTGATTATGCTGACCATGCAAGAACTGGGATTTTTTTCAGCTTCCAGGAATTGTGTACAGATCCTTGCAAAATTGGGCCGTGCATTATCATGCTGCAACATGAGGTGATGGTCGTGGATGAATGGCACAACAATGGGCCTCAGGATCTCGTCACGGTATCTCTGTGCATTCAAAATGCCATCAATAAAATGCACCTGTGTTCGTTGTCCATAACATATGCCTGCCCATACCATAACCCCACCGCCACCATGGGCCACTCGATCCACAACGTTGACATCAGTAAACCGCTCACCCACACAATGCCACACACGCTGTCTGCCATCTGCCCTGTACAGGAAAAACCGGGATTCATCCGTGAAGAGACACCTCTCCAAAGTGCCAGACGCCATCGAATTTGAGCATTTGCCCACTCAAGTCGTTTACGACGACGAACTGCAGTCAAGTCGAGACCCCGATGAGGACGACGAGCATGCAGATGAGCTTCCCTGAGACGGTTTCTGACAGTTTGTGCAGACATTCTTTGGTTATGCAAACCGATTGTTGCAGCAGCTGTCCGGGTGGCTGGTCTCAGACGATCTTGGAGGTGAAGATGCTGGATTTGGAGGTCCTGGGCTGGTGTGGTTACCCGTGGTCTGCGGTTGTGAGGCTGTTTGGATGTACTGCCAAATTCTCTGAAACTCTTTTGGAGATGGCTTATGGTAGAGAAATTATCATTCAATTCACGGGCAACAGTTCTGTTGGACATTCCTGCAGTCAGCATGCCAACTTCACGCTTCCTCAAAACTTGCGACATCTGTGGCATTGTGCTGTGTGATAAAACTGCACATTTTAGAGTGGCCTTTTATTGTGGCCAGCCTAAGGCACACCTGTGCAATAATCATGCTGTCTAATCAGCATCTTGATATGCCACACCTGTGAGGTGGATGGATCATCTCGGCAAAGGAGAAGTGCTCACTAACACAGATTTAGACAGATTTGTGAACAATATTTGAGAGAAATTTTTTTGTGTACATAGAAAAAGTCTTAGATCTTTGAGTTCAGCTCATGAAAAATGGGGGCAAAAACAAAAATTTTGCATTTATAATTTTGTTCAGTGTTTAATCATTTTCTATTTTTAACTGTCTTAAATTCATTTTAAATCCATTTTTAAATCATCTTCAACGTTTTTAAATTCCTTGTTTTATTTTTGTGATTAATATTATTTTTTTAAAAATTTTTTCATTTATTTTATGTAAAGCACTTTGAATTACCATTGTGTACGACATGTGCTATATAAATAGACTTGCCTTGCCTTGCCTAGTTCATACTGCTGTGTATTATAGTGTTATATTAGCGCATATAACAGAATTTTTTTTAATTGATTACGTCACATTTCTACATATTCTTTCATTTGATTTGAGTCAAACTATAACAATTTGTCTTTTTAAAATTCATGTAAACAATTTAATCAGACTAAAGACACATTTACACAAATAAAAATAACTGTAACAATTGGCTGATATGACCAAAATCTTATTTCATGACAAGATAAATGTATTTTACAATAAGGATATATATCACAAAATAGTTATATATTTTTGTTATTAAAAACTAGAACAAAGTAGCAAATTACAGCTAATAGGACAAATATAACAGAACTAAGATACAAGGTTTTTCAGGTACAGAAGGTTCAACATAATAAGAAATATTACGGAAATTAAAAAATTAAATGTAAAATTAAAACACTGCATAGTCTTCACTGTATGAAATATAACGATTCTTAATAAAAAAAAATTCAGTCGAGCAGTGAGCAATTTTCTGTTTTGTTGTTTGATTAACATTAATGACACTGGCGGCAACAGGAATATTAGGGTGCTGTCACTTTAAGCACGTCAACACTTTTTGCTAGAGACTTGACAGAAAAAGACAGAGATAAAGACTTAATTCAATGCTTGAAAGTCAGGTTAATTCCAGATTGGCTGTCAATGTTTTTTTTTTTATCATACAAAACCACAAAACAAAACAGATATGGACTTCCCTATTCTCACAGAAATGAGAATAATTAGCATACAACTTGAAAGTTGTTGTCTTGAACGGGCCTTAACTGACCTACAGTACAGTAGATAATATAACATTACTACACAAATTGTCACTTGTTGTTTTAGCTTTAAGTATGAATTTGGAATCCAAGTTGTAACCCATCCTAATAAACTGACTTTGTAGCTGTTTATCAATGGATGCATATCAGAAGTTTTGTTTGTATTTAGTTTTGCAATTTCCCTTAAATAATTTGTGGTCAAAAATAAGCAATATAAAATAGGGTGCATGGTTGTGTGCAAGTGAAAACGTTGTCACTTTCTGTCACCAATGAACCACAAGGAGCACCCAGCAAAATATTCCAGCACCATTGCCAATCATCACAAGCACTAACAAAAAATGCAAAAATTCTGCTCAACAACTAAAGATGCTTCCTCTTTATTTGAAACATTACTGCCACAAGTCATTTCAAAAAATGGAGTGAAAAGTGAAAAATGTTTGGACAGTAAATGACACCTATGCTGTTTGGCAGAAATTATGGCTCCTCTAATCCAAATACATCATGAAGACTGTCCAAACTATACAATATATATTTTTTAGTAAGCTATATCACCTAGCCCTATTATTCACAAAATGTAATAAGTCTGCCAAAATGATGCACAAGGACTTTTGTTCTTCATGCTTGAAGTCAAAACCATCATTTGGTCTTTCTTGCAGCATTTAGATGTATTTGTATTCACTGAGGAAAGATGCATCTATTAAGGAAACTCATTTCTCATGCAAGCTGCAGCAGGACAGGAGTTTGGGATTTCTAATATAACTTTAAAAGACTGGATATTTTGAATTCAGGGTTTGACGTATTCTTTCGAGCAATTAGCTTGTCGTTTGCACAAATCATTTTTGCATGCGCTTCATTTAAACGTTGCAGACTGACTCACTTCAAAAATATATTTTTGTCTGCAATCACACTTCACTGAAGAATTTATACGGATTAAATCAAGTCTTTTTGGCAATTCATCGTTGATATCTCATGCTGCCAGTAAGCGCTTGGATTTGATCAAGTTTGTCAAATCTTTATTCTTTGGAGTTGTTTCGTCAATATTTTTTTGCCTGGGTGTCAGGAAACTTGGGTGGTAAAAATCATATTTTGACAGTTAAGGGAGCAAGTGCTGCAATGTTCAAGAACCGGCCGGAAAGAGTAATTTAAAATTGCATCTACTGTACCTTCAGTTTTTATGAACCTCACAGTTGTAGCCAGGCAATTTATTCTAGAGAGCTGACAACTCAGCTTCCCTGCTCAATAGCAGGAAGGAGCCAGAGAAGAAGCCCTTCAGCCCTATTTGCACATCAAGAGAGGTGTGCAGGTTAAGGCTCAGGCACCGCTCTGCGTGATGTGCAGCACAGCAAGAGAAAGAGCAAAAAGATGATTAGAAGAAAATGAGGAACGCACAGGCCTGTAAAGAGTACAGTAAGGCTAAACATCACCCATGCACTTTCAATCGTGGGAGGAAATCTGTTCCTTAACTGAGATGAGCACAGTAACCACTCTGGATGGCGATTAAAGATTTGTGTCTTTAGAATGTCTGTGTCTAACTTCCAGTTTACACCTGGTATCAAGATGTGTTTTGGTAGATTGAATCACGTGTAGACATGGGGGACACATTCCCATTCACCCCTGGCTTTTTCATCCATCTCTTTTGTCCACTTTCGACCACTTTCCTGATTTCTTTGAGGGGAGGGTGTATATGGGATTTTTCTGATCTCTCAGTCTAATGCTGTGAAATAAGCTTGCGCAATTTACTTATGAATGTAAAAGGAGACAACGGAAAATGATACGGAGAGCAGCAGCTTTCGTTTCTGCTCTGATAGCTGCAAAACTATGCCGGGTAATCAGGAATGGTAAGAGAACATTGTGCTTTTCCAACCCAGGCTCATTGGAAATACATGCTTGTGGCGATGTCTCTGCAACACCGATATTTTGTACCTAAGTTTCAAAGTGAAATATCCAGTGAGTGGTGCTAAAACTCGCATTCAATATGTGTGTGTGGCCGTGTTTTTATTACGTTGGTACAGGAATGTATTGCTGCATTCTACGTTAATTACGTTGCTTCGGGTACGTATTATGGCGGTTCAGAGTTCAAATGTCTGAGGAGTGTTGCTAAAAGTTTAATGCTCTATCGTGTTGGAAAATCACACACACCTTACACCAAACCCAACCTTAAACCTATATTGTTAATGAAAGCAAAAGTGATATAAATGTATCAGTTTTCTAATCTCGCAGCATGTTAAAACAGTTTTGAAATCATAATATTGTGCAAGGAATTGTGTGAAATTTAGGCTTTTTTAGTCTAAACCCTGGCCCTGTAAATCATACTTTGTGTAAAAAGGATTCATTTAAACTGAAAACTGCAGTTATTTGTACATATAAATATGTATTTCGAATTTTGCAGTAATGTAGGCAGAGGCACATATTTCCAATGAGCCTGGGTAGGCTTTTAACATTTCAAACCAAACTTAAGATTTCAGCTGGCAAAGTTTAAATCCCATCTGGCTAGAATGCTTCAACAACACATCCCATAATGTTTAAGAATCAGATCAGTAGGCATAGAGGAAGCACTCTTTTGTGCCTGTTCAAATGCATTTGACCACATTAATGTTTATGAAAGCAATACAGTCAAATGCATTTTAGAAATGGTCGAATGTGGACAAGCTCACAATATTTCAGACCCCATTTACAACTGTATTTAGCATTGTCACTTTGTGATCGACAAAAACACAACCCAATGCAAGAAACAGGGTCTAAGTCCAAATAAATCGCTGTAGGCTATATGTCATGCACAGCAATCTGCAGTGAGGAAAAGAGATGAGATCAATGATTTTCAATGAGAGTTGCTGTTTTCTGGTGACATAAGTCTGCAATTCAACAAAGCTAAGATGTTTCACTGTATGCAAATGAATAGTGAGCAACAGGAGCAAAGACCATGGAGATCATGTGATCAGGATGTTAATATTAATTAATTTTGATTCCTCTTAATGATTCCATTTCCTTAACAGTTTCATTTAGTACTTTAAATGAATAAAGGAAAAGAAAAGAAAATGAAAATTTCTTGAAAAAAAAATCAATGCTTTCAATAATTAGTTAAGCTGTAAAAGGTACTGAATGAAAAAAATGTACAAATTATTATTATTTTTTTTTTTTTTTTACAACAATAAATCTAATTTGTGAGATTTTACACAGACCACCAACATTATTAACACCAAGTCCTAACTGGACAACTGATGCCACAAGACGTGATAAAAATCCTAATCAGCCAAGTTGGCTATTTGTGACAAGCACCAGGAGAATCTGTTTCTGGAATGCTTTCTATTTCTGCAACATCACGGCTGACAGCTGACTGCATTTTGTGTAATATTAAAATACTTTCATTTTAGTTTGAATATCATTGTGCATGACTTTAATAGCCATAAAGAACGAAACAAATCATGATTTACCAGATATCATGAAAATAAATTAAGACAATTTTAGGAAATATTGTATCAATCACTGTGTTTTGAATTTGTATGTAGTTTAATTATTTACTTCCATTTCGTTGTGAGTGTGAGACAGCAGTGCGCTGGCAGAGAGCCCACCCACACTCTCTTCTGACTGGCTCTGATTAGTGATTGATTTTGTTGCATCCTGTAGCTGTGTCGTGTCTGGTACGGACATAAACATTGCTTGCCGCTGGAATCTTATTGCATCCTGTCTGGCTTTGAAGAGACAGTAATGCCTACTAGCGAAGAACAGTACAGCAACCTGGTGACCTCAAAAACACTGTCAGTGTTGAGAAGGGCATAAGAAATTCTCTAAGCGAAAAACATTTCTGATCAGCTATTTTCAGACTTTTTGAAACAGACTGCAAACAGTAAGCATGTTTCAACCCAGTATTCAAAACACACTTTTGAATAAAAGATGTACACATTGCATTTGAGAGATCTAGCTTGGTTTAAATTGCATGATGCATGGCACATAACATGTGCCACATGTTTAATTGATGTGCATGTGTCAATGCATTCCTTGAGCCCTGCCAGCGTGAAGCCTGTATAAATATTGCAGTTTTATGGCTCATCTGTTGAGATGGAGCCCAGGAAGACACTATGAGGTACAGCCTCGAGATGTGAAATCCATAATCCATTAAATTACAGGAACATTCCTGACTAACCATTGCCATCAGATAATGCAGATGTCAAAATGTGACACGCTGTGCCCCGGCATATATCTAATCTGAACATACAGCAAAAATAAATGGACTGTTGAGACATACCCAAAAGAAAGATCATTTTGTTGTCACGGGCATCTCTCACCATTGCGAGGGAGTGAAAGTTGTGAATTCTGTACATCTTGGTCATTAAATTCTAATAATATCATACAGTACTGCATGAATAAACATAACATCATGCATGATTGGTGTTGCAGAATCTTTCAAATTACTGAGAGGAAGAAAAAATGTCTCAAAACCTTGTGAGGCAGCATCAAGGCGTTACAAGCACACTTTAGATGCGAAGACCGTTCCAAATGGTATGCAGCACTTATTTATTTTTTCTTCCAGATATCTTAGTTTGGCCAAATTCTAAAGCAGCATCTATGTCATTTCTTCACAGAGAAGCTAATATAATAATGCAACAAGCTCCATTAAAAAATCACTTAAAAGACATTCTAAAAGATTATAACAGTCAATTACAGAAAGTAAAACCAGAAAGTACTGACACAAAACTAAAAACTAAAAAATTGAATATTTTACATGTTGTGTAGTTTTATATTTATTAGAGCATGGAATTGTTAGCAATATTGATAACAGCAAACAAACACTATTTGTAAGCTCCTGTGAAGGCATTATGAAGCTAACTAGATTAAAGAGAGAGAAAAATAGAAGCAGGAAATGCAAACGTACCTGTACTGAGGGGAAGGAATGCCCTTTGCGTCACAGGCCAGTGTTGCCTCTTCCTCTAGTGAGCCCACTGTCATATCACTGGGCTCCATTCGCCATTTCGGCCCATTGAAAGACTTATAATCCACACATTCTGAGAGCAAACGACAGAATGCAATTACATATTTGTATCTTAATGCACAGTTTAACCTGAAGTGTGTCATTTTTTCTTTTATGCAATAGTTGACCCAATAAATAGCAGAACCATACCTGTTCTTTTACTAAGGAGAGACAATTATAATGTAAGCCATACTGTAGGTTTATTCCTTCAAAAGATGTAAACACTACGGCTTTGTGGTGCTATTAAACCATTGATCTGTTTGTTTGAGTATCCTAAGCAGCCAGAGACAGTGACACCGACTCAGCCAATGGTGTTAGTTTAGCGGCGGAAATAATGCCTGACTAATTTGTTCGACCAAAGGCTGATGGGTTTAAAGTCACCATGAATTCAAGATTGACTAGTCTTATTGTTATGGTAAATTACAGGGTTTATTATAAATGATTTATCTTGGTAT
Source organism: Sinocyclocheilus anophthalmus (assembly GCA_018155175.1). Lineage (NCBI taxonomy): Eukaryota > Metazoa > Chordata > Actinopteri > Cypriniformes > Cyprinidae > Sinocyclocheilus > Sinocyclocheilus anophthalmus. The sequence continues at coordinate 174,757 of JADLZN010003487.1, forward strand.
TCATTATTATTTTTTAATTTTTTCATAACATTTAATCAAAAACTTCCTGTCCTCCTCTCTTCTCTGATGACAAGTGCACCATTAAGAGGATGACAATGATCCAATCAGTTCCCAATGGACAAAATCAAGCCCCATTTTTATCTCATTCAAAAAGCAGTTTCATTGGATATACATCACAATGGAGAAGCATAGATGAAAGAAAAGAAACCTGTTTGCAATTAATAATTTTTGCAATTCCTTTATGTTACGCTTACACTAGTAAAAAGAAAAAATGACACACTTCAGCTTTAAAGTCAGCTTATTTGACCTTAACAAAACAAAATTCGATAACACTTTATAATAGGCAACGCATATTCACTATTAATCTACTTGGTATGGTGTTAAAAGAACACTCCACTATTTTTGAAAATAAGCTCATTTTCCAACTCCCCTAGAGTTAAACAGTTGAGTTTTACTGTTTTCGAATCCATTCAGCCGATCTCTGGGTCTGGTGGTAGCACTTTTAGCTGTAGCTTAGCATAGATCATTGAATCTGATTAGACCGTTAGCATCTCGCTCAAAAATGACCAAAGAGTTTCTATATTTTTCCTATTTAAAACTTGACTCTTCTGTAGTTACATCGTGTACTAAGACCGACGGAAAATGAAAAGTTGCGATTTTCTTGGCCGATATGGTTCTAAGCCTTGATTATTACGCCGGAATGAGAGTATAGTTCCTAGCCATATCGGTCTAGAAAATCGCAATTTTTCATTTTCCGTCGGTCTTAGTACACGATGTACAGTAACTACAAAAGAGTCAAGTTTTAAATAGGAAAACAATAAAAACTCTTTGGCCATTTTTGAGCGAGATGCTAACGGTCTAATCAGAATCAATTATCTATGCTAAGGCTACAGCTAGACAAAAAAAAAAAAAAAAAAAAAAAAAAAAAAAAAAAAAAAAAAAGTGCTACCCCCACACCCGCAGATCGGCTGAATGGATTCGAAAAAGGTAAAACTCAACTGTTTAACTCTAGGGGAGTTGGAAAATGAGCCTATTTTCAAAAACAGTGGAGTTTTCCTTTAAAGGCATAGTTCATCTGAACATGAAAATTCTGTCATCATTTGCTGGAACATAAAAGAAGATATTTCACAAAACATCACAGTGGCTTTTTGTGCATACAATAGAAGTCAACCAAAACTGTTTGATTACCAACATTCTTCAAATGATCTTTTTTTGTTTTCTGAAGTGGAAAGTCATACAAATTTGGAACAACAGAGGGTGAGACCCGTGGCAGATTTTCCATTTTGTGTGAACTATCCCTTTAAGAATTTTTAAAAAGCAGTTTGTGGGTAAATATTCTGCAGATGACAGAAGCTGCGCAGTAACATGCATGCATAAAGAGTGCAGAAACGAGGACCATATGTGGTGAGATCACACCAGGTGTGTGGGTTCTAATCAAGTGCTATGTTCGCATCACTCAATTTCTGCTTAAGACGTTATCAAAGCAGCAAATTCACAGGAATCTTCACATTTAAGTGTGACATTTGTTCAGAAAATGGGAACTAAGGTGCTCTCATATGACATTTACATTGTGCACATTGAAGTTATACTTTACAGTAAAGTGTCTTTCTAGTTTTTATCCTCTCCTCAACCCAATAATGTTCCTGTGGCTCAGTGGTAGAGCATTGTGTTAGCAGCGCAAAAGGTTGTGGGTTTGATTCACAGGGAACACACATACTGGTAAAAATGCATAGCCTGAATGCACTGAAAGTCGCTTTGGATAAAAGCGTCTGCTAAATGCATATATTGTTAAGTTAAAATTAACCTAACTGAAATATGTCTCTATTCAGTTATATGTTACTTTTAAAGGACTAGTTCAACTCAAAATGACAATTCTGTCCAATGACTTTCTTTTTTTTTCTACAGAAGACGAAAAAGCATTTTTAAGAATATTTGGCAATTTAAAAAACATGGACTGAATATTTTGAGCTTTAAAAGGATCACAAAATGAAAAAAATAGTAACTTGTTTTGAGGAACGGCTGAATCCGGTTATATATAGCTTGTATCTATGATAATATAGTATATAGTATTATATATCCTTCGGCATGTGGTGTCAGCAGAGACTCTAGAATTCTTAGAGAGCACAAAAGACTGTAAAACTTTGACTTTTGTCGTTGCTTATCTCATTGCACAAGCCAATTATGAGCTGTCATCAGATGACTGATGATCTTTTTTAAAATAATTTTTCTATTAATTAAAACTAAATAGTATTTTTTTGTTATGGATGTCCCAATTTGATTTGTAATTTTCAGAGAGTTCAATTAAATGTTCATGTAATATTTTGGTGAGTTAAAAATAATATTGTAATATTGATATATCAATCGCAGGTCCCTAAATCGAATCAAATCACAATCAGATCGCAGCATGTTTTGATCAAATATCGTATTGCTGGCTGTTTTCCCCCCCAGAGAATCTGTTTTAGATGGTATCATGATAAAACATCCAATTTTCACCCCTAATAAACAAATACATTTTTTGAGTTGTATTTTTTTTTAATGAATCGGTTCATTCAGTTCACAAAACCAGTTTGAATGATTCATTCACAAATCAAACTGGTCCTCGAGTTTAGCTCACAGACTCAATGATCCCGTCACAACCGTTAACAGCTCACAGGAGGTGAAGAATGACTCAAATTTCAATCTGTTCCTCACTCAAAGCTATCATATGGCTTCAGAAGACCTGAAATACAGCACACATGTTGTACAGACCACGTTTATGGTGCATCCTGTTTGAAGCTTGAAAGCCTCAGCGGGGATTCATGGAAAAGAGCAATCAGTAAAAATACTGAAAATATCTTCTTTTGTGATTTTGGGAAAGAAAGTCACAGATTTGGATCGACATGAGGGTGAGTAAATGTTGACAGGAGCATCATTTTTAGGTGAACTATCCCTTTAAGAGCTGTATGTTCTCAGTGAATTCTTATTCACAGAAATAACATCTGTAGGAAGCGGAGTCATAAACTGTGACATATAAGTTCAATTTCCTTGGAGGACACATTGTATTGAAGCCTCCAAAACCTTCTATGACACAACACAATTCATTTTCAAAATGACTGCACAGCTTAATTGAAAGCCCTTCACCACATCCAAAACACATCCTGTTCCTGTAAGCCTGATTCTGTGCGTCAGGGTCTATTACTGTCTTCCGCTCATAATCAAGATATGGGCTGATAGCAGCAAATGCTGCAACAACACCAGCAGGTTGACCACATACATAATGCTTCACTGAACAAGAGGATGCTTTTTGTGGAGCACTTGTCATATATATACAGATTTCTCTTTTTTAACTCCAAGAACATCGTTACAGTCTACCTTGGAAAAGATTAAGTTAAAGTTGATAGAGACATAGTTGTGAATACACCACAAGAGCCACAGAGGGAAGGAATGACCAATTCATTTTACCTGCAAGATACTCCATGATTGATAGCAGCAAAAACTGTTTCCATAGTAACGTCATCTTCAGCTGCCAGGGGCGAGTGTTACTTGAATTCAGTGCGCCGTGAATGAACGGCTGCTCTCTCAAGAGAAAACCACCTGACCTGTTGAGGACCAAATTATGAGAAATTATAAATACTTTGTTATAGGTAGTTCAGTCTGTTTTTCTCAGTTAACTTTCTCAGTTTAACAGTTTTTTTTCTCCATTCATTTTTATGCAAAAGAAAGCCATGAGCGGTGGCTGCTGTGTGCTTACAATACGCATTATGGGGCGAAATTATCACAGCGCTAATGCAGCTAATGTGGCTTAAAAGATCACAAGTGAGATCACTTGAATTCAGAACAATACTCTTTTCCGTGATGCAAATTGATATTGATTGGCTGGAGGAACTAAAGTAGATTTTCACAATTTAAAAAAGCCTATAATCAACAATATAAACAAATAGGTCTGCAGATTTATGCAAAATGTGAATGCTTTTCACTTAAAATGTAATTTAATCATACACAATTAGTAAGCACCCATATAAACAATACGAACACAAAAAAGCATTTTTAGCTTAATGTGGTTTAATACATTAATGCCCGGTTGCACAGACAAGGCTTAAACCCAATCCCAGACTAAAAATGCATGTTTGAGCTGTCTTAACTGAAAGCAATTTGCACTGACATGTCTTAAAATATGTCAGTGCTACTGATTTGTATCAAGATGCACATCAATAATGTTTTCTAAGGCACATTCCAAAAAAAAAAAACTACTTGAATGTCCTAATTTAATGTTATTTAAGGCCTATAATCCTGGCTTAATATAAGCCCTGTCTGTGAAACCAGGCCTAAAACAATAAAATCAAAGGATCAAACTCAGTATACACATTATTCATACTATGCATATACAAGCAGATGAACCCACAATATGAACAGAATGTGTGACTTCTGAATTCTGATATTCTCACTATTATAAAGAGAACGCTTAAGGTGTAATTTAGCTCAGGGCTCATCTGCTTGCCTTTATTTAGTATGCATAAACATACGCTGTATATTTAATTTGATCTTTTAATATGACTGTTTTATTACATTAAAACATGTCAAGTGTTTTGAATGTCCCACGGTTTTGTGGTCAGCATGAGATTCAAATAATGCGTGTAGCAGCAGTTTGTTTCTGATTGAATTGGTTCAGTTAATGATTCAATGACTCTTAAAGACAACATATTCTCGCTTCCTGCTGGAGGAACAATGCAACCTGCAGAAACACTCAGACAAATTCCAAATATGTGAAAGAAACAGAGAAAACACGTTTAAAAAAAAAAAAAACTAAACCAGTATTTTAATCAGAAAAGTGTATTGCTCATGATGTCCTAGCATATGAAGCCACCTCACTGTCATACTGCTATTCCCACATATTGCACGTATTGAATCAATGGGAAATCATCTGATTTTTATGAAAAAACATTACTTACTGAGTCACCGTTTTATATCTGAAATCTCCATGCATTGGTAAATGATTCAACAATGACACCATTTTTGTTAACAGCATGCATTTTAAAGCCATTATGATAACAACTTCAACGTTGATTAAACTGACACTTGATTCAACAATATACACATACACACTTCATTCCTATGCAAACTCTAATTCTAGCAAACAGCCATAGAATTTGCACTGTCCTGTAGCTTTTAACAGTCCTTGTTTCCAAGAGACTGAAGTGGATGTTGGTTAATAAAAAGGCATCATAAAATACAAGCATCACAACTTATTCAGAGTAATAAAGCTGACTGCATTTGGACACGAAGCTTTATTTCCAAGCATTTATAATGTCTCTCTGAGCAAGATGTTGCATTGGTAAACTTTTAATTTAAAACAACATATGTATTATGCATCTTATGCAAGCATTTACTCACCAATGCTATAGGGAAGCAATTCATTTACCATAAAATTACTGCAGAAAATGTTAAAAAGTCTGAAGATTCATTCGGGAAAATGATGTCCTAACCTATGCCAGTTGGCCATCACCTTTTGGATGAGTCAGGATGTACACATTACAAATGTGATGGTCTGCAGGGTGTGCTTGTTTTTTTTTAAAATTACACACTATTCACAACAGTCAGTGAGTTATGGGGTTTGGATGGTGTTCAGTTGATTATTTTCTGCAATGCCAATCTGCCAAGCAACATTTGAAATCAATTTATGGAGCCAAAGACAGTGAAAAAGGACAGAGGGAAGGATGTAGTACTGCTGATGTGAGAACAGAGAGATTTCAAAACACTGGATCTCAACTGGTTTTGCTTTTTGATTTTACACTGAGCATCAAACTGCAATCCAACATAGAACCAAACAACATACATTTATTAATAAAACAACATACATGTATTATATTGTTAATAAGAACAATATTACCATTCAAAATTTTGGGTAAGAGTTGGTATGATTTTTTAAATGTTTTTGTGAAAGATCAAAAATACAATAAAAATGTAATATTGTGAAAAATTATTACAATTTAAAACAACAGTTTTCTATTTGAATATATTTTAAAATGTAATTTATTCCTGCGATAAAATCTGAACTTTCAGCATCATTACTGCAGTTTTCAGTGTCTCAAGATGCTTCAGAAATCATTCTAATATGCTGATTTGCTGCTTAAGAAACATTTTTATCATTATCAATGTTATAAAAAACATTTTGCTGCTTAATATTTTTCAGGATTATTTGATGAAGAGAAATAAAGCATATAAAGCATTTATTTGAAATTATTTTTGTAACATAAAAAGCCTTTACTGTAACTTTTGAGCATTTTAATTGGTCATTGCTGTTTTTCATTCAAAATAAATAAATAAATACACACTGACTGTATATACAATTCATATGAATTAAATATGAAATGTTCATATTAATACATTTACATTTAGCATGTACTGTATTAATTGTTACGCTATGGAAAATATGGTTAGTATTTGGTTACTATCTCCTCAATTCTGATGATTTATTTTTTTTATTTTCTCAGAAGAAAATAATTTACTACACAAAACATTTCTGGATGGCACCAAGTCATGTTTATCCTAGCTGCACTGCATATTTAATGTTATGCTGGTCATATTTACTGAACCTTGTGCAGTTTTGTCCGTGCTTTTCAAGGATAAGAGCATGTCAGACAATCTGTCCATGTTGGCATCTGCCTAATCTGACTAGTTTCTACCAAACGGCAGATTAATTTGCACCCACATACCGCAGAGTTTGATCAGAATAGACCTGTGACCCATTTTTTGGGCTGCGGCCCACCAGTTAAGAACCTCTGCTGTAGGACGCTCAACGTCAGTTTCTCATAATACACTTCAGAGAAGCGCTTCACACAATTCACTGACGCACAAAACACAAACGCTCGTACAAAGCTGAGAAATATCCAGCCCACTGAAAACTTATAAGGGCACTCCAAGAATTATAATTATTGCCATCTCACGTAGCTGCCAGAGTGTGGGGCCTCAGGAAGGATTCCCCTCATCTTTCAAGTTTTAGGCTGGTTTTAGCAGGAGTAAGTGTGTAAAATGGGATTTAAATAGTCTGGATTTTGTGTGAAGAACACTGCATGTCATGTTCCTTCTTGCTAAGCAGTCTTGAAGTGAAATCCTCAAAGGCAGTGAGCCTATGAGACCTTCTCATCACACTGAACCGTCTAGTTCATTCCCATTAATGAAAAGTGTGCGCTGTGTAATTAGGGGCTCTGTTATTTGCAGCCTAATTTAAAGCCTTTTAATACAAACAATTCAACATCCCTCCAAATAAAACACCCCGAAGATGTAAAGCCGCATCAATAATGCTTAATGTTCGAACTCTCTGAAGCGAAGGCTGCTTCAAAGAGCCATCTCCACTCCATTACAAACAACTCACTGATTCCTTGATTGTGTTTGCTTGTTCCTTGACTAAACATAATTACGCGTCAATACAAAAACACTCTTTTGAATGTACAGTGTATGCGTCCAGATTAGTGCGAGTTTCATTAACGAAAACTGTCGAAAAATGTTTGTTGACCACCTTTTTCGCGACTAAAACGAGACAACGATGAGACGACACCAACATCATTAAAACATTAACTGTGACCATGTTATGGACGAAAAAGACAATGTAGTTTAAAAAATAAAACTTTAAAACAATTCAATAAATCAAAAAAGTGATTCTTCATCAAATAGAGGAAAGAAAATGATATAGACTGTTTTTAACAAGCCTCCATAAGTTTTCATGCTAAAGATTGCCAGATGTCAAGAGATTAAATCCCCCAATCAGAGCTTTTCTCTTAAAAAGGATACATTTTCTATGGAATTCTTTTTTATCCCGTGACAAAACAAGCTTACATAATTCCTGCCCCGTGAATGACTTAATCTTCACAACCTGGCAACCATGAGAACATTGTGTTCCTTCACATGGCTGCTGTGACTAAATCTGCAATCAAACCTTCTCAGTGAGGAATTAATCCACACATGGATTTTGGCTATATTGTTTGCGATCTTGGTTGCTGCATAAATGCACGTACGAATCAAAGTCTTTTTCTGCCACAAAATTAAAAATTAAAAAACGCTAATTGCAACATCATGTTTTTTTCTTTTTTCTTAAAATTCTGAGTTAACATCTCCCAATTCTGAGTTCATTGGCCGAGTTTATCAGACTTGCAAGGCATAAACTCAGAATCTAAGAAAAAAGTCAGAATTGCGAGAAAGAAGTCAGAATTGTGAGATAAAAAGTTGCAATCATCTTTTTAAATTATATTTTATCCAGACACAAGCTTCCATACTCACACAACTTTTGTAAGAAATTAACAATAGAAAAGTCTTTTAATTGTTGTTTTAATAGAAAAACATCAGTCGTGATTACAATTTTGAGCAAAATAATTGTGATTATCAGTTTAACCATTATGCAGTATGACTAAAATGTGACTGTTTTAATTGGCTAAAACTATAGACTAAAATTCCCAGACTTTTAGTCAACTAAAATTTGTCTAAGACAAAAAATAGGACAGGTTGACAAAGTATGATAAAAAACTAAAAAGGACATTTAACATAGGACTAAGACTAAAACTAAGACTAAAAAAAAAAAAAACGCCAACAAAATTAACACTAGTCCAGATCCCAAATGCTAGTCCCAAATGCAACACTCAAACCAAGCTGATATAGCTGAGATACAGAATGTAATGAAAAATTTTTCAAGTGTAGCAATAAATTGACTTTTAGTATTCTTCTCTCCTGAGGACACTATTCTGTCAATAGCAAGTGTAACAAAATGCATTACGATGCCCTGAAGTGCTTCAGATAACTGAAATATCAGAGACATTAAGACAAAAAGAAGCATTCTAAGCAACACAGACAGACAGTCCATTTGTGACAAATAAATCTGTTACTGTCCCATAACATTGCATTTATAGGTTAGTTAGCTGACGTCTTCATGGCACAACACTTTGTTCTCTATAATATGCGAGCGAGATCTTGCTGGTTTATGTTTTGATGATCCTCTGCGGGGTATAAGAGGAATTATTGTGTCGCTGGCCGGCCTGACTGATTTTCTCAATTACGAAGCTGTTGAGCGCAGTTTAGCGGGACAGATGTTATATTTGTATTCATTTATTTCATTATTTTACAGGGTGGATGACACGTGAAATGAGCCTGAAACAAGAGATGAATATCTATTATGTTCCTTATGTAACGACACATATATAAATGGCATCAGGTGTGAAATTATTATTATTAAAAAAAAAAGAAGCTGATGTAGTGCTGAGATCAGTTACACCAAAAATGACACAGAACAGCAATATATCATTATTTAGAAATGGAATGTAATGCTAGAAACTGAATGACATAATAAATCAATCTATATTGGCTAATATTAATGTTCAAGTCAAATGTGTTGACATGCACGATCCTACACTGGTTATGCTTAATAATCTGACAGCATTTCAGGTCATGTACAACAGTTCTTGTTAATTACTGTTTAAAGCAATTGGTACGCATAGACCTTTGCTCTGATTTTACTCTGCATGTAAACATTTGTATGTTATAGCATCTTATTAAGTGTGCATATAGCTGTTATAGTTTTCAGTGTATTGTTGTGCATGTAAACACACATACAGTATATCGTCAATATAAGGCTGGGCAATGTATCAAATATTAAAATAATATTTGCAATGATGTTATTAAATGATATAACACTGTCAATATTGCAACAATTTGAATAAACTGTTAATTTGGTAATTCCATGTCAAGAGACTAATTACGAGATTCTTCACTGGAACTTGAAACTTAAAGGGATAGTTCACCCAAAAAATTAAAAAATGACCCAATGATTTACTTACCCTCAAGCCATCCTAAGTGTATATGACTTTCTTTCATATGAATAAAATCAGAGCTTCTTACACATTCCTGCTCTGCCTTACAATGACATAATTGGGAGTCGAGAGTTTTTTTGAAGCCCAAAAAAGTGCATCCATCCCTCACAATAAGTAGTCCACATGGCTCCGGGGGGTTATGAATTGATGGATTTGTGTAAGAAAAAATATCCATATTTAAAACTTTACAAGCCATAATCTCTCACGAGAGAGTCGCGTTCCAGCCAATGACGTAGGATGTTGGCGAATGCAGTGTAGGGCTGTCAATTTTTTTTTTCAAATTTGGAATATTCGTAGAATTTAGAATAAAAATCCACATTTGAATGCAAAAACATTGCATTTGAATTTTAGGTGTTCGTTAAGGAGGCAGCCTTATCAGTGGCCCACAAGATGCGATGACGATGTAAGTGTCGTTGCATTTTAATGCTTTTTCTTAACCTATCCAGTTGAACCCACTAGATGCAGCGCTGCTACGTTGTTCATTCAAAATAATTCGGAGAAAGAGAACATCAATGCGGAGAAGATGTTTATAGCAAAACTGAAACCAAGCCGTTCACACAGAACGCATATTTATCGCATTTTCTAGAGGGACATCTATCACCGTTGCACTCACGGTCTCACACGAGAGCCGCATGTTTAGAAAGCCATGTAAAATTAATGTAAGTTGAACTTTTAAAAAAACCTGTTGAAGCATTTATCGCCTTGTTTTTCCTTTCCCCATCCCACTTCATCTTAAGTTTTTAAATAAAGTAAGTACTCTTTGTGATTGGTTTTTGGTCCTTTGTATGAAACTATACATACATGATGCTGTTTTGTTTCTAATTGTTTAAGCTACTTAATAATTATGATTTATAGACATTATTTTAAAAATTATGCACTTTTTTCAAAGATAGCCGTGTTACTTTATTGCTTTGAATAAACGTGCATTAATAATATCTTGCTCAATGCGCCCTCATGTGGCCTCAGGAGAGAAGCCAAAAACCTTTTTTCCCCCTAACTGAAATTATGCATTTAAATTTGAATATAATTCCAATATTGATAATATTTAAGTAAAAAAAATGTAATTTAGTTTTTCAGCCATTTTGACAGCACTAATCAGTATGAACTTGGACCCACGTGTGAAGAAGCCAAACAAAACCTCACAAATTAAAGGGGTGGTTCACTGGGTTTTTTTTAGGCTTGATTGTGTTTATGGGGTGCCGTCTAACATGTGTTAATGCTTCGTTTTTTAAAAACCCATTATTTTTCACATAAATTACCTTTGTTCCACACCGCTCTGTCCCTTCTCCTATAAACGCACTGATCATTTCCTGCTTTTATGAAGATTTAAAAGATTTAAAAGAAGAGATTATGGTTTATAAAGTTTAAAATTGGGATATTTTTCTTACACAAACAGGCCTTTATTAACTCCCCGGAGCCATGTGGAGCATTTTTTTTATGATGGATGGATGCACTTTATTTAGCTTCAAAATCTTGATCCCCATTCACTGCCATTATAAAACTTGAAAGAGCCAGGACATTTTTAATATAACTCCGATTGTATTCTTCTGAAAGAAGAAAGCCATATACACTTAGAATGCACTTGAGGGTATTGCTGGGCGGTATGACCAAAAATGTATATCATGGTATTTTTCAAATTATACCGGTTTCACGGTACATGACGGTATTTTTTTTTCATGCATGACCGGGTGTTAACCATATTTTCTACTGATTGAGAGAGGAAATACTGCAGTATATTGACTTAGAATGCCCTATTTTACTGTTATGATGAGTGAATACTATCAAAAAATACCACACTAAATAGTGACTAAACACGACCCCTTTTAATACATGTTAACCAGGAGTCACTCTCATTTATAATAGCGACATCGTCTGATAAAATCAACATGCATCTACACTAAAGAGCGTATGCGGTTGTTTTGGCTAATAGTTTACGTTGTTTAAGCGACATACACCGGTATTGCGGTATTTAAAAATGCATATCATAACAAAAATAAACACCGGTATTCGGTATGAACCGGTATTCCGCCCAGCACTACTTGAGGGTCAGTAAATCAGGTTGTCATTTCATTTTTGGGTGAACTATCCCTTTTGAAATGATTCCATTTATGTGACTCAGTTCAAACTGTCCATTTCTAAGATTTGATTAACATTTTTATTTCAACATCTATGTTTTTTATGTATTAAAATGTTTTACTGTATGTGAGCAGATATAATAATAATAATAAGTTTAATTTATATAGCGCCTTTCCCAAGTTCAAGGACAATGCACAATGACAGAAGCAAATACATTCCTACATACATGGACAAGACATTTTTCAAGTCCAGAACATGTGGTTGCAGTTGCAGTTGCAGTAATAATACATTATCATAATCAAAAAATCTATCTATCTATCTATCTATCTATCTATCTATCTATCTATCTATCTATCTACTATCTATCTATCTATCTATCTATCTATCTATCATCTCAGTTTTCAATGCTTTTTTAACATTTTGTTATATTAGTGCAAATGAAAATTATTAAATTTTTAAATTACATTTTAGTTCTTGCATTAAACATTTTGAATCTACTTAGCAGAAAGGCCTTATGTACCACACAGGATATAGGATATAAAAATATATCAGTCAACCCTAGTGACCTACTAACACCAACTGTCAAACTGAAACCCAACAAATGGAGAGATACAGCGATGAGCAATGCCCGACGCTGAGGCACAGTTGAAGTGGACGTGGCAATATTAATCTCAGGTGGTGACGAGTGAAGCTTTCACTCTGAAACACAAAGCCATTAATAACAGCCTATCAATTGCTTTCTCTTTCTCTGGAACCAGAGAGTGGCCTCTATGGGTACCGGAGCACATCATCAAAATAGCAGATGAGGCTGGCGGCAGCGGCGAGGGAAGCGATACACAGAGGCACAGACTTGTGATAATCATCATTCACTCTGTCCCTTTGCCTGTAGGCACTTTACATCAAAACAAATGACAACTGCATCTCATAGTGACATGTTAGTTTAAGCAAATGCATAGAAGACAGCTTATCAAAACCATTCCCGACAGAGAAACAGCCGTGTGCCGATGCTGATACCAGCGAGATTTGGGATAAATGTGCACATTATTGCATTACTGTAACGGGTGAAGTCTATTTTCCTACGTGATGTCTGTTTTTTTCCTTTTTAAATTATGAATAAATGTTTGATGAACAGCTTGCCGAACAGCTGGGTTGTATTTAGCAGCAGGTGAGATGACCAATCTAGCAATTGAGAGAGGGCGGATGAATGCAAACTGTTTAAGACTATACAAATTATAAAACAACAGCGATGCAAGAGACTTTAATATTTGTGTATTTCAGTCACGGCGACATTAAAAAACCTGATTTGATGTGTGAATTTCTAAGGCCACTAAATTATCAACATGATCAAAACATTGCTGAAAAACCTGCTGTACACAATCTACTATACATCTTCTGTCGTCTGATTGATAGTTCATACTTTTTTTAGCAAGATAAAATGCCTTTTAATGTAACTCTAAAAATGTTCCCCTTCAGGTCATGGTCTTGCTGTGAAATCTTCAATGATTTAAGTAACCGCAAGAATAACTTTTATATTGTTATTTCAAAATGAACATTTACTGAACTGAAGCAATAGGTTTCCTTGATTAACTATACATCATTTTTAGAAAAAGCATGATGCATCAAGCTTTTGAAGAATATTTATTTGTTCATCTCTCAATCATCATTGCATTGTACTGAAATATGTTTTGACCCCCACAATACAAACTACAGAGCAAAAGCATTTAAATATTAGGAAATAGAGCGGCACCTGATATTTATGTGCATTTTATGTAAGAATTTAATCTTACTTTTGGTCATATTAATATTAGCAACTGTATCAAATAGTATATATGCATATTTTACTCGGTTAGGGCATCTGAATGAAACTGAGGTGTTTTTTCCTGCTTGAGTATGTGTTCCATACTCTCAATATAATACTATATAAAAGTCTGATGTATCATATTTGATACATATATGAATATTTTGTCAAAAGGTTCAGTAAACTGTTCCATTAAAAAAAATCTATTTAATATTAGACCTAGTTAACCTAGTTTTCCTGCTTTTAAAATCAATGAGAGCACATCAGACAAATGTGTACATGATTCAGAAACTTATTTCCATAAAAATTGCATTCTGTCAAGGACTGTTATGTTTTTATCCTTCCTCTCTTTCTTTCCTAAGTACTGACCTTATTTAGTTCTTTCCAAGAACTTTACAAAGCTACAAATCCATTTAAACCTCATTTCTGCACATTAGAAGTGCTTTTTACTGACAAACAAAATACTTTTAGCCGAAAATGGAGGTACTTATAACAACCCATATTTTGTAAATGATAAAATCGTGAAAACCTTCCATTAAAAAAAGTGTCTTTCAAGATTTATCTGTCACATTGTGTTGTTAAGTGCTGATCTGTTGTAATTAGAGTAGGCATGAGTTTGTCCTTAATTTATTTGCTCCCTTAAGCCCAAAGTCGGAGACACTCATTAGGATAACGAATGGCAGCTTTGGAAAGAGGTCTCAGGACACAGAATTCTTCCCACTCCTACATGACTAGACGACTAATAAGTCTCATCATGGCTGCTCCCTGTGCACGAGGAGTTTTAAGAACAACGCTGTTTTTTAAAAATGTCAACCCACAAGGGCACTTATGCTAACAGATACCTAGAATTACTTGTTTTTGTGCCATATAGACTCCGCAAGAAATTATTTGAAATGCAATTTAGTTCTTGGCGTGAAGAAAATGAGGGGGGCGCACATATATAAAGCAGGTCATTTGAAGATTCTCCATTGTGTGAATTTTACGCAAGTTGTCTTTGGCGATGAATGACTTCATTTCACAGCTGCAGTATTATTAAAGGTCCACAGAATTTTTTTTTACACCACACGTGTGGAATGAAATGAGCAAAATGCTGAATTAAATCTCAGCCTCTCCTCACATGTAATGCAGAATGCGTGTTTCATGTGTATGAGCAATAGAGTCCTCGGCTGAATTTTATCGTGGATTCATATTAAATCTGTGGCTGCGTGATGAAAGGACACTTGGCACTTCCAAGCGGTGTGGAAAGTGAGGGACATTTCTTGACTTCTCTTGACTCCATGTGATTCTCATATTGCATGCATACTTCAGATGAATAATTCAAGTGAAATTAAAAACTAAAAGTTCACATTAAAAATGCAAAGCCATATTACAAGTATCATTTCTGGAGGAAGTGGTTGCTCTCGAAGAGAGCATGATATCAGTTTAACCACAGAGCATCGTGAAGTGTTATCATATGAGAAGTAAAAATATAAAAAAAACATAAAATGCCTCGCTGATACAATATCACCACACTTTCAGGAAACACAAACAGGCATTTTGGATATATTTATGCTATTTTTTACATTATTCATGTTACATGATTAAGAAGAACCCAACATGTACTTTATGGATATAGTTACCGTACCGTGCTGAGCTACTTGTAAATACACTTTACACAAAAGCTAACAGTACATGATTCAGAAATGTATTTGGTAAAAATTACATTCTTGCAAGAACTATTATGGGGTTTTCTTGTTTATCTTAAGTGCTCATTCAACTAATTTTCAAGAACTTCACAAAGCTACAATGTCCATTATCCTTCTTTCTGGAATTTTAAGTGTTTTTACTGATGAATGTATGAAGTATGCATGTTTGAAAAAAGAAAGATTGTGTGTGTGTGTGTGTGCGTGTGTGTAAAATGTTAATGACCTGGTTTTAATATGACTTAACATCACTAAATCAACTAATACATACACTGAAATGACTATGACTTAACATCACTAAATAAACTAATACATACACTACATACATTCATTTATACCAACAAAACAAATTTTATGGGTTAAATCAGGTAGAAATTGCTCTTTTAATGCATGCAGGTTACTACTTTATACAGTGTAGTATACATTATTATTATATATAGGCTAATCTAATAACATTATTAATATAAAATGCGATTGGTGTAAGGACATTGTAATGTAAAGTAATAGGCACTTTTGTTCTGAATGTCAGGCTCTCTCCAGGGGCTTTCCTGACACACCAGCAGAGCACCTGTGCATTTCTGCAGGAGATGCGCAGCTGAAGCTCTACCTGAACTTCACTGCTGCAGAGCTCCTCATATCCGTGTCTGTCAGATCCAACCCTGTCAATCAGCATCATTCAGCACACGCTGTTTAACAGTAAACCAACACCAGCTGATGGGTGAACTAATATTTGACCTGCTGATTAAAGCATCTGCTGCTTCAATCACTGATTCACTGTGAATTCTAATGCAGCAGTAAATTATATTTTAATTATACGGGTGAACCTGAAAGCCATGCAAGGTGAAACAATGAGCAGACAGAACAATTATAATAACAAAACGCTCAATTCTGATATGAACATTTCTACTTTACCCGACTAACGTGTTTTTTTCTTTTCTCAGTACGTGTATTTCTTCAGTCTGTGCTCCACAAGCGGTAGATGAGAGGTGCTGACATCGCAGTCACTGAGATCTCGGAAAAACCATTTTGCCCAAGTCCTTGCGTCCAGAGATAGAGACAGAGAGAAAGAGAGAAAGAGAGAGAGAAGAAAGCGCAGGCTGTAGGAGGGTTTCGCCCTTTCTCCTTCGGTTCTTCACCCCTGAATATATTCCAGCACGGCTCGCTCGCAAATCTGTCTGCAAACTGCGCGCAAACCAAGACAGTCCCTCTCCTGTGCCAAGCTCACCTCGCTGGATTCACAGCCATACAGAGAAAAAGAGAGACGTTGTTTGCGGCCAGATTTACATTCAGCGTGTCCAGCCAGCGCTGGGTCCAGCAAATCAGCAGAATGATAGCGAAAGACTGGAGAGACACACTTTATGAACAACAGCGCCACTTTCTGACCGAAGCGCACAGCTTGCCGTTATGAATACAGAAGGGAGCCATGAGGAATTTTTACGTTTTTGGCTCCAGTTTTCCCTTAACGATTCTGCTTCCCCAGTGGTTCCATTAACGATTTCTTTTTACGTGTGAGTAATGAATGAATGAAATAAAATAAAATAAAATATTGCATTTTTAATTGCATTTATTACACATTATAAATGTCTTTATTGCCAATTTAATATTCGCTTTCTGAATAAGTTTTTTTTTATAACTAAAAATACAATCTTAATTTTAAATCGTAGTGTGTTATGGTTTTCACAAAAAAATATTAAGCACACCTAACCTGTTTTTCTGAATGATCATTGTGACACTGAAGACATGCTAATGGCTGCTTAAATTGCAGCTTTTGCTTCCTGGAATAAACACACCCACACACACACACACACACCCACACACACACCACACCACATATATATATTAATCATATAGATATATATAATAATAGATAACAGTTATTTTAATTTGTAATAATATTTCACAATATGAATGTTTTCCTGTATTTTTGTTTAAAAAAATCATGCTTGGTGAGCATAAGATACTTCTTTCAAAAACATTAGCCAGCAGTTTATTTATTTAATAAAAAATAAATATATAACTAACATTTATCCAGTAGTTTACTCTTCTTAATCAGTAATTTAATCAGTCTGGTTTTCCAGTATAAATATCTGAACATCCCTAAACATACTTTCGAAATGAAAAATAAAATATCACGACTTGTTTTCAGAGAAACCAAACCAAATGTAGTGATATTTATTTATGATTTGGGGTAGGAAAGATAAACATGTTTTCGCTTTGAATTATGTTTATTTGTCTTATCCCATTGGCAAATAATTATTTCTCTAAAAAAAACGACTTAATACTGCATGCCATTTGGCTTCTGAAGTAAATACGTAAATGTATTTTGTTTTAAGGATGTTTAAATATTTATAATGGAAAAGTATGATTTTTCTTTCTTTCTTACTTTCTTTTTTTTTTGGCCGCATTCACTTTAGCCCAGTTTAACCCAGAATAAGCCTCATTTTTAGGATGCCTCCCAAAACAATTTTCCACAGCGTGGGCTGTAAAGCTGCACTGTGAATAGCTCGCTGACTCATTCAGGCGTCAATCTTCATTGTACATTCATCTACTATATTACTACTATCTATTCCCCCACATCTTGTGCTGTGTGCTCTTGCTTTATCTCTCCTGACACCTTACAGATTCACAAAAGTCGCGCTTGCAACTTTTGTTCTATGTAAAGGGGCAGGGGGGGGGGGGTGTGTAACAGGTCTTGCATCAGTGGGGGGATTATGCGTTCAGGGGGGTGCCTTGAGAACGATTAGCCTTTCGTGAGTGGCTCGAAGGTTGGTGACCCGGTGTGAAATGAGACTATTCAGTCCCATTCAGGAACAAATGGCATGATTCTATGGGTGCCACCAGTCCACAAGTGCAGTTGGACCTGTGTCATCAAGAGTGCAAGTCTCTCGGTCTCTGCTGTTCGTGCTATTTGAACTTGTAAAGTAGTTTGAGCTCCAACTGGTTACACTATTCTAGAAGGGTTAACAAGTTATTCAGGTCTCTGCAATAAACAAGCCCCTTTAGCATGCACCCAAACCTATAATTCAAGAATGAGAGTGACTTAAATTCAACCTTTAGTAGGCTACGTTCTGCGTTTCGTTTGTGTGTCAGTCAAGAATTTCTATAAAAACATGACTGTCTATCAGCACAGACCCCACAGGCCTGCACTGGAGCGTAAAACACACCCACGTCCGCCCACAAAAAAACACTGCATTTTATTAGCACTTCCCAGACATATCCATCCATATCACCCCATTATAATTGTTGTTGGAAATAAACCTCTGAACAAGACCTGAAGATTAGATGATCTTTGGAAAGGTCGAACAGCGCTCCTCCGAGTGTTGGGAACAGGTCAATTCCAGAGACAAACCCCAGTAAAATAAGCTCTCTTTATTAAAGCCGAAGCCGTGTTCTTCCCCACTGCCATTAAACACACATTAATCATGCTTACTTCAGCCCAGGATACTTTAACACAGCCCAGCCATCATTAATAACGCTCCATCCAGTCCCGCGTTGACATTTCCTTTAATTATCTCCGTAATTTATTCATGTACTGTATCAGTGGCATTTGTTGTGCGAAGCTGCCTGTGAGGAATATTTTACTCAAGCCTCTTCAAGACACAGGATTAACTATGCTAATGAGGAAGCTGGGAGGCATGACTGCTATTTGTGCCTGTTAAACCGGCAAGCCATTAGGCCCCCGATACACATGTGCCAATTGAAACAGGTTTGACTAATGAGGAAGCTGGGAGGCATGACTGCTATTTGTGCCTGTTAAACCGGCAAGCCATTAGGCCCCCGATACACATGTGCCAATTGAAACAGGTTTGAGTACTGTGTCAGAAATATTTTGAGCATTATATTTGTGTTACTTGGAGGTAATTCTGTCATACATTTTAGTTTGTTGAGTAAACACATGAGCCACATTCAAGGCTTTGCACATGCGCAAGAAGTGATACTGGAAATCTCGTAAGACTACAGCTCTTCCCCTTGAAATTTCCTGTGCCATGTACGTTGCTTTCTCATTGGCTGTTGTTGGCCGCCAATGTAATTTCCAGTTAAACCACATTTTACACTGCAAGACTAGCAGAAAGGGCATTAGCGTCACCTCAGAATTCAGGCTATTACTGAATGAAAATCAAGCCTAAAATTGTGTTAGTAAAGATTTTATATTTTCAATCCATCCCATCCATTTTCCAAACTGCTTTATCCCTTGCAGTCATCATATTGTACAATTGTAACTTATTATATAGCACTCTAAAAAACAGTGCTTTACAGAATGTATGTATGCGAAGACTGGCTTTTACAACATTTCATTCTTGTCCTTGAATTTGATTTTATTTAAAGCACAGTGTTTCCTTGTCACGCTTTCTTTACATAGATTCTCTGGTCCAGTAGGTGGCATCAAGTGACTGCCTTTATAAGTCAATCACTGAATCATTCTCTCAGATGAATCAGGAACTAAAGGCCACTTCGGTGTTGTTTGGAGATGCAACAGTCTGCATTGACTTTTGTTTGTAACGGTTTCCTAGGGCGGAGCAAAAACATTTTTTTTTAAATATAAATTTTATTGAACTGTTAAAAGAAATATCACACTGTAATTGTATGTTAAGCACATTTAGCTCCTCCCACTATGTTATTGTTGCAATACACCACACTTTTTTTTAGTGTGAATACACTACTAGCACTACTTTTTCTAAAAAGTGTGGTAGAATAGTGCAGAATGATGGGACTCTCCTGAAATAAGGAGAGAACAATGTGGAGTAAAACTACAAAATTAAGGAAACTCATGAATCTAATATGAAATGCAAAAGTGTCACAGGTGTAAAAAGTGCCTGAAAGTAAAGGTAGAGATACCTTTACAAATCATGTTTATTTTCTAAAACGGAAATGAAACACCTCAATACTGCAATAAATCAAGGTCGACACAACAGCTTCTTAAAGATCTGGAAACACTCAAGTCTCTGTTAAGCCCAAGTGGTCAAAAAGGGCATTAGTAAATCAATATCCTTCAAAAAAGACTCTCTTAAGGATAACAGTCAAAACCCACTTGCATATGCTGATTTCGACCTCATGACTGGCTGCAGCCATGACCTCATCTCATTTAAGGGTATGTTTACACAACAATGATGTACTTTGTGTTTTTGATAAGTTTCCAATACAGATGACAACATTGTCCAAATGATCCCTGTTCACATGGATCTGCGAAAATGACTAAACACACTGTAGTATGCAGCCCAGGCCAGTAGTTGGCACTCTCAGGGTTGCCAGGTCTGTGTGACAAAACAAGCCCCACTGGTAGTTAAAACAAGCCTAATCACATTCCAATGGGTCAAAACCACCTTCCAGGGGATTCACCAAGGTTGAAATCACATTTGTTTGTTTGTTTTTCCTCTGACTCGCAGACTAAAACACAACCTGTGGCAGCAGTATAAAAGTAGTCTAATTCTATGATTCCTCAACTAGCTGTTAATGTACTCACATTCACTTAAGCCACTCTGGCTATGTTTACATGCACAATTTTTGTTTACATCGGACTGAATTCATTACGATTCATGAATCTGAATGTTGTGTCTACACGAACGCTAAATAAAGTGATGTGGTTGATGTTTATATGTTGTTTATATGTTGTCTGCTGCGCTGCTTATATTTATCACGCAGTAAAAATGCGCGTCCTGTGCCCAAAACCAGTCTGCAGAAAAAGTTAGGTGTCATGTAAAATGTTATGAGTAAGTGCGTTACTTATTATAAACGGAGCAAAGAGTAGGCCTACCTATACAAAAATGTAGTCACGTTGAGAGTAAAAGTTGCTATACTTTAAAAAATGCTGGGTTAAAGGCAACCCAGCGCTGGGAAAATATTGGACAGAACACATGCTGGGTTATTTGCTATTTGCATGCTGCTTTTGACCTACATGCTGGGCTGTTTTATTTAAGTCAACTATTGTTTAAAAATTATATTGCTGCCTTAAAATGGGCAGGAAATAAAATAAAAAAAACTCTTTCAACGTGCATTTTAGAAATAAAAAAGGTAACATTTAAAAGTAGCATTTTAATTTAAGTGTATTCAACCGTTCTCTGTAATCACTTTTTACCGAAATAGTGCTAATTCGCGTGCCGGTGTGTCGCTGAAATCTATCCTCAGACCGCAGTCTCGTGTTTCACTCGTAGCTGAAAGATGCCGTGACTGACTCCAAAACCTGCCCAAAAACAAACAGTACTGAGATTAGGGAACATATTTTAACATCAAATTAAATTAAACTCATTATTATAACGAATAAAATCCATTTATGTTATGCAAGGCAAAAGGCGTTTCCATCGTGCGAAACGACCGCTGCTGGCGCATTATGTTGCGTTGTGTAAAATAATATAATTTACAGCACATTAAAGACTTTACAAATGAAATAAAACGTATACAAACCTTTATTGCACTGAAGAAGTGCACCAACCCTGTTGAAAAAACCAGCATACACTATTAGACATTTAAGATTTACAGTAGCAAACTGTATTTGGTTTACAGTTGCAAACTGTACTTTTTACAGTAAATTACTGGAAAAAAAAAATCAAATTAAGCTTATTCTACTGTAATTAATTCATTTTAATTCAAACAAGCCTAATCACATTCCAAGGGGTCAAAACCACTTTCCAGGGGATTCACCAAGGTTGAAATCACGTTTGTTTGTTTTTCCTCTGACTCGCGGACTAAAACACAACCTGTGGCAGCAGTATAAAAGTAGTCTAATTCTATGATTCACCAACTATGTACTCACATTCACTTAAGCCACTCTGGCTATGTTTACATGCACAATTTACAGTTACAGTTGTATTTGGTTTACAGTTGCAAACTGTACTGTTTTACAGTAAATTACTATAAAAAAATCTAATTAATCAGTATACTACTGTAATTAATTTATTTTAATATATTTCATTAGATTTTATACATTTTTTTATAGAATTCATTTTATTTTTATCCTACATCGGTCTACGGCCTCACTTAAAACATACACAATAATAAAATAATCAAATGCTTTAATTTAAACTTTGCAGTTTCACTTATCAATACAGTCTCCAATGCTGGAAAAGTGCATCTTCATTTCGTTCTTTTTTCCTGTCGTAGGACCTTTTGCATTGCCTTATGTTTGTTCAATCCTCTGATTTATCCTAACCAAAGAATCTTTAGGGCCACAGAAACATAATGGGAAAAAATAAGCAGCCAAAATACATAGCCATCTGTCAAACCCAGGTGCTGCTCCAAAGCTGGGCCACCACCTTGCTCACCCTCCATCTTGCTGTGACGAAATGTCTTCTCTGAAAACAATAGAAATGGCACACTTTAAAAGTCAACCCATATATAGACCACGCATCTCTCAAAACCATAGCTGTTCTCTTACCTGAATGATCAGTCTCTGTGTGGTTGGCATGCTCATGTCTTTCTTGATGCTTCATTGTAGTTGCCTTTAAAACACAAATACAAAAAATGCAGTAAATCTTAAATTCCATTAAAAATTATAACAAACTAATTCTAAAACTAAGGCATATAGCCATAAAACTAGTTTAACCTTGCTAACATATGATTTTATTTTCTCAATAGGCTACTGGCCAAAATTAACTACTAACACCTGAACAAAATTTCACAATTTAATACAAGATAAGCCTTGCTTGTTAAAAGTCATTTTAATTCGGTAATTCAATAAGCTGACAAAAGTCGTTTGAAACGACAGCGCAGTTTACCATAGTAAAGTTTGTTACAGCTATGTTGACGGGCAAATGTTACTAGGTTACACTGGTGTGCAAAAAATGTTGCCCCCAACACACCAGAACAAACGTACATTATATTTTTACCGCCTGGCTTAATGGTCGTCCTTATTCTCTCTAAGTTGCATCGTCACACACAAAGCGCAGATGTTCTCCGGAACTCTTCCACTCTCGCGGGTTCATCCCCTGCTGTGTCCTTGTCTTCCTCGGAGCTAGTGGCCTGCGCGACTCCTCAAAAGACAATATAGAACCCATTATACTATCTACAGTGGATGCGGACAGTAAAGTGATGCCCCGGTATATTTCTGAGTCTGACGCACAGTTGTACTCCAAGTGCTCGTGCTGTTTCTGATACTAAGGACAAACGGATTTTCTAATCATTACAAGAGATGTAACATCCAGTGTAGTCAGTCCCAAGCTGTTGTGGCACTGTAGACACGGTGTAAGTCAAATCTTGTCAATCCAGATGTGAGAAATGAGGAAAATAAAGCAACCTCAATAGAATGGCGCCAAAGAGGCCGTTATGCAAAAAAAAATAAAAAACATAGTATACGCAATTTTTTAAAAAACAGTAAGTCACTGTGAGTGTGGGGTTTGCTCACAGAAATTCCCATGATGCAAAGGGTTGACAGTTACTGACTGTAAAGCGAATTTGCAGTATTATACTGGGTTATATACAGTAAATAACTGTAGAAATGACAGAAATGTCTAAGTGTATGCTGGTTAGGTATGTTTTGAAGCTGGGATGCTGGTTTAAGCTGGTCCTTTGCTGGTTTATGCTGGTTTAAACTGGTCCTTAGATGGTCATGTGCTGGTCTTAAGCTAGTGATGCCAAAAAAAAAGTTGTCAAAAAGATATTTAAGTACTAATTACATTTACTCAAATACTCCACACTGCTGAAAACATAGGCTACATTAATTACATGCATGCACAACACGACTTGAACTGTGGAGTGGGATTATTTTCTTTAAAGATGAATGATTTTCGCAAACAGAACCGTAACCAATGCCATCGCTACAAAATACAGAAACAACTGCAACATTCTGTAGTTCAATCCAATCAAATCCAGTTTGCAGCAGTGCGTGCCAAGTGCCATAATCATTGGAATGGAGCTCAGTTTAGTCTATGTGTAATTACCCTCTCTTGCCTTTAGCTTAAGTTTACTTACGTGCTGTCAAGAGAAGCATATCTATGAAGGCAATAACAGCTCCTGGCAAGACCGTCAAACCATCTGGTGTAGAGAACAGGGTGACTAAAACAAACGCAGACAGGGACTTGGTCTTCATCCAGTTTGGAAGGCATAGAGAGAAACCTCCGCGCTCCAGGCAAAGCTTACTCAGCATCACTAAAGGAAATGCACGCAAGGTCATCACCGCGCAACACTGACCATACATCTAATTTTTGTTATTCTTCTCTGAGGTGATGACCATAGGAAGACAATTACTCGTGGAGCCCACAACTATCTATTTGTACTCGCCGAGGGCGGATGTGTATTCTGAAAATGGTAATTTGAGTTTTGAATTGCTGTTTTACTGTAGTCATATTCCTTCCATAGACGGTTTTGTCTAATGGAAATGCATCATGCATCATATTAAGTACAGTGTGAATATATTCCTAAATTCCAGTGTCTTGCTTTATCACTGTTCTTTATTTTCACTGTAAAAGATATAGCTCATTTTCTCGGGACTTAATATGCATTCAATCTGATGAAGCCGGATGAGCGCCTCCATATCACATCCTACCCTATTAAAAATGACAGCAATTTAATAACATTCCCAAATGCGTAAAAAACTCACAGGTACAACTTTTGGCTTTAAGTGGCGATATAATGCACATTCATAAACAAACTGAGCAAGACACTTTACACACTGTAGATGTGTTGCAATTTAAAACTCCCGTCACAGCATTTTGCTTTGCCTTGCCTTGAGGCTACACTCTTAAATGAAAATATGCTCTCAAGACGAGGATTTTTCCCTGGTAAAGCATCTGAAATTCTCGTAAATGAAGGAATAAGCAAACAAATAAATAAGTGAAAATATATATCCACTCAATAAGCACTAAAAACTTTTTTATATCCCTCCTTGTCAGTTTGAGGCCCATGCTCTTCACAGTATTTGTCTCTTATGGTGAATTTACCTCTGCAGTGTGAGCCTTATTTCCTCTGGGTGCCCTAACCCTCTCCTTAGTTCATTATCCTGCCTGCTGCTAGTCGGGCCGCATAAGACTAATGGCCCTCTCTGCTTCTCATTGCGCACTGCCGTTGGTGGAGGGGTCTATAACGCCTGAGCAGGTTGAATTTACCTTCTCCAAGAGAGTCCATGGTGGACTTTAATGAGAGGACAGCATCCTAGACATAAATCCTTATTGGGTTGGTCTGTGGAGTTGGTGGAATGTGGGATGACAGTCGGACCACGTGGCCCTCGGAGGCACATGACAGCGATAACTTATCCCAGACAGACCGCGGCTCCATCTGTGCCTGCGTTCCCGTTATGGGGAGGGAAATGAGACGGGAGCAGGTGGCGGGTCTAAACACTTCCAAATGTCAATCTGGCCTTGAGATTCACGGCACAACATGAGTGGGAGTCAGGAAAAGCTTTGTTGACTCCAGTAAATTTAGATTTAATCAAACCGCTCTTAATTGAAATCTTTTCTCCAAACACTGTTTAAGTCCGACCTGGTGTTGTGGTTTTGTGACAAAAGACAAGAGACCAGAAATGTTTTCTACCATTATTTGCTGCAGTGTTTTACAAAGTAAAACAATGGTGAAACAAGGTAAGGCAGAAATTCACATCATTTGTTAGTTTGTCAGTAAAGCCTAAGTGTAAAAAAAATTTAATATTAATAATTAAAATATATATATATTTTTTGCATGAAATGTTGCATAAATGGGGGTTTATCAAAAGTAAATCATGTTTCAATTGTTCTAATCGTAGAAAAAATTATGAAATAAATGCGGTTCTTGTATTTATCAAAAAAATGGTATCACTCTTTGCCACAAAATATTGGCATGCACAGCTGTTTTTTTCACAATGATAATTGGAAATGTTTCTTAAGTAATATCAGTATTACACTGAACACTGGAGTAATAATGCTGTTCCATCATGGTATAAAATTACATTTTAAAATATATAACGGTAATAACATCTATATGTAGATGCATTAAGAGTAGGGGGGTGAAAGCGTTTTGAAGTTTGAAGTTTTGAAATTTGAAGATCAGCGTAAATTTTACTTATTTTGTCTTCTGGGAAATGTATCTGTCTTCTGTAGCTTTTGAAGTGCAGTACTAAATGGAAAAAAAAATATTTAAACAAAATAAGAAAAATGTAAACATCTTCATTTTGTTCAAAATTTTTCACCATCCAGCTCTTATACCTCCTTCATTGTGTTTCCTTCTGGAGCATCAGTGAATGTTTGAGCCTTTTGTAATAGTTGCATATGAGTCCCTCAGTTGTTGTCAGTGTGAAAAGATGGATCTCCAAATCATACAGTCACTGCTGGTGGAAATGGTTCAAATATGCAAAAGATGCTGGAAAAGTCAACTTTTGTACAAGGTTATTTTTAGAAATTCTGCTATTATCTTGTCTTGTGGACTATATGTAAACCTTTTTTTTATGTGAAATATTTTATTCAGGACAGTGTTAAAAAAATGACATGCATTTTGTATGATCCTTCTTATTTTGGTAAATTAATATAATATATATAACACATATAAAACCGAGTTTTTCATTAAAAAGAAAACTTATTTAGTCTTAAATTGCAACATGATTTTCTCATTTGAGTCACTGCTGAATAGCATGACATCAATATGGGCGATAAGACCAACAGAAATCATCTAGCTGATTCATTGTTTCCTGTGCTTCTCTGTCGCATTAAAAAAGTGTGAAAAACACATTTTGGTGGTATAAATGCTGGTTCGGTTTAGATGCAACCAATGTTGGCAGTCGTATTCTCCCTCATGTTTTCAAACCAGCTTTTCTCTTTCTCTTGTCTCACCTCATCCTCCATGATTTTTTCCCCTTGTTCACATAGCCATCTCATTTGTCAGTTATTTAACTGGGGCTCAATTATTAATCCGCCTGCTCATGGAGATGGTTCACAGTCAAATTGTGGTAAAAAAAGCTGAATATGCATCTCGAATAAATATTTCAGCACTTATTTTCACCAGACTGCTCTTTTCTCTGCTTCGGTGCTGAGGCAGAATGTTTGTGGTTGCATTTCTAAACAGCGAAACAATGAGGCTGTAGAGTGCAAAGTGTTGAGACCATAGGATCAATATGCTAATGTACTGCAACAAAAACAGGCCTCACAGACTGCATTCATTGGAGCTGAATCTAGCTTTGGAGTTTTTGTTTCATAAAAGCATTCACAGCTGGAAATTGTGTATTGTCTGGTGCAAAAGTCTATCGCCCGCAATTTTAGTGTGATGCAACTTTGAGTAACCCGATACACATGATTCTAGTTGAGCTTAATTACATGAATAATCTCCATATTAAATGACCCCAGGGCTCAGGGAGAGCTGCAAGGTTGTGATACATGGTGCAAAAATTGAGGAGCTCGAGGCTTGTACAAAAAAGGATTGTATTGCAACTGTTTCTACAAAATTGATTTATTATTTTCTTGTTCAGTATATGGTGAGTGGACTCCTCTGGATAGCTTTCCAAAAACAATAACTCTGCTGTCACAATGCAAGTTCCTCCTGTTACATTTTAAAATCGTGTGAAACATCCTGGAAATACATTTGATATACAGTAAGTAGTAAGAATTTTTTTTTTCATGACACAGAATTAACAAACCCAAGAATAATCTAACCCTAATCATATATTTTTAATTGGAATGTTTTAGACATACATTATCTTCATATATACAACAGTTCTGTCTGGTCCTCGAATCTGATTGCCTGATAAGAGTGTGATATTCTAGTGATAACAGATCTCCAACCGTTTCACCGTTTGTATCACTGTGCTTACAGTATTTCTCACAGTGAGTGTCATGGCAGATGCCCAACTGATACCGTTTTGTCTCACAGAATGTAGTTTTAAGAGTTTTTTTAGGTGAGAGTTTTTTAGGCTGTACACACGTCAATGCGTTTATGTTCGGTTCCAGTCGGGTTCGAAAAGAAATGCCATCGGGTCGGACTCGGGTCGGGTTTTTCTTTAAAAAAATGTCGGGTTAGGCTAAGAAGTGATTCAGGTCGATCCGGGTTGGGTACAGATTTTAGGACTCCCTTACCAAAAAGTAGTATACTTCAAGTTTATTTTTGTAAGTATACTTAAGTAAAGTTCAAATATACTTTATGTAGTAAGTATACAAAAATCAGTGTACCAGTAGTATACTTGTAAGTGTACTATTACAATACTCCTTGGGACTAAATTGGCCAACTTTCTAGTATATAAAAGTATAATTTAAGTATAACAGTAGTAAACTTTGAGCACACAACTAGTTTACATCAAAATGTTTAGTTTGTACTGCAACTATACTAAAAATGAACATAGGTATACTGATAGTTTACTAATTAAAAACTTGTAGTAGCATTTTTAGTACACTTTGAAATATAGTCTCAGGAAACTACTATTTCAGTAGTTTTATACTGCAAGTATACTCGTAAGTTTTCTTTAAGTGAACTGTACATCATACTTTGTATACTACTATGTCCCTATTTAGGTTTTAATTTGTATATATTTTGTTAAATGAATATCTGAACATACAAAACATCAAAAGAAAGAACAGGGTATCTGCTTGTAAATAAACATTTTTATTCAAGCTTCATGCATTCTTTTTTAAACACTTGAATGTGGATAAGTTTCATAAATAAAAATTTAAGAAATAAACAACATTTTGAACAAAAGCTGAAAAAAAGACTATGAATTGAATTCAGAACGATAATCAAAACGTAGAAAGAGTCGATCAACACCCCAAAGCTGACAGTCATTATACCTCTTCATTTTTCGACATTTTATTGCCATAAGGTTACATAGTTTTGATACTGTTTTTATTCCTGAGGAATCGTGTTAGAAATACATTTGGAAGCTCTGTTTTTTTTCGGTTTCTCCTTCTTTCAACTTGTGTTTTTTGGAATGCTGTACAGAATATGTGTACTAGCGCCCCCTACAGTACAACAATCAAAACACGGATTCTAGGAACACAAGTATAGCTCAAATATATTTAGTATAAGTATAGGTCAAGTATACTGAAATCTTTTAGTATAGTTCTGAAAGTACAGAAACCCATTTCTGAAATACATAAGTAGACTACTTGTTTATCGTTCCTTGTTGTTTAAAAGAAGTATACTAGTAGCACACTTGAATAAACTTATTTTTTTCGTAAGGGCCGAGAAGACCTCTACTTGGAATGCCTGAACCCAAGTCAGAGCTCGAAGGCTTAGAACAAGAGATACCTTTAAGGGGACACAGCCAAGCTTCTAGGACGATAAATGAGATCCTGGCTACTGCCAGCTCTGCATGAGCCTGTCCAAAGGAACTGACCTGACAGATCCTTGGTAGCAAACACCCTACTCAGGATATATACATATACATGTGAAAGTGACATGACATGTGGCCAAGTATGGTGACCCATACTCGGAATGAGTGCTCTGCATTTAACCCATCCAAAATACACACACACACACATGAGACACCACCTCACCATTGACACACACACCCTGAGCAGTGGGCAGCCATTTTTTGCTGTGGTGCCTGGGGAGCAGTTGGGGGTTCGGTGCCTTGCTCAAGGGCACCTCAATCGTGGTATTGAAGGTGGGAGATTTTTCGTAAGGGCCGAGAAGACCTCTACTTGGAACGCCTGAACCCAAGTCAGAGCTCGAAGGCTTAGAATAAGAGATTTCTTTAAGGGGATACAGCCAAGCTTCTAGGATGATAAACGAGATCCTCGGACTCAGTCTTAACTTCTTCATCCTCATCTGGCATCTCCTGCTCTTCCTGGCTTGGAGCCAACAGAGCTCTAGCCGCTGGATCAGAAGATGTAAGAGAAATAGCATCGTCGTCCAGCAGCTCACTCTCGTCCATGACCAATAAGAGTGAAAGGGAATGTTTGTGCACCTCAATCATGGTATTGAAGGTGGGAGATTGTATAGTCTCCCCACACCTACAATCCCGAGACTCGAACCCACAACCTTGTGTAACGAGTCTGACTCTCACACCATTAGGCCACGCTATTCCCTTGAAAGTAAAATGCATTAACGTCAAAAAAAAAAGAGTGGGGTCCAAGGTGAAAACCGGGGCCTGACCCAATGCAGAGAAAGGGTATGAGGCTGGCAGCGCGTAACCAATACCATACCTTTATTTTAGAAAACTGCACAGGATGCTTAGTGTGTACACGTACCAGAACACAGATTTCTAGTGTTCACCGTTGCTAAGGGGTCACCAAGGCCGTTACTTAGACAGGCCTAAGAACCCTGTGTGACTGCGGCACACTCAAGGTCTCAATTCAGCAGGAGTCTGCGTGCTCAGAGTGCATGTGGATTGGAAATGACGTACCTCATAGGGAATTCAATGAGGAGAATTCGACTCTCGGATGAGTGGGAAACTCAGATGCTCAGAGGGAGCGGTGTGCTCATAGGTAACCATCTATGGTGAGGGGAGCACTGCTATCTCAACCAAAAATCTGCCCACCAGGGAGGCAAAAGGTGGCCCAACAACCTGGCATGACTGCCCACCGGACCTCTATAGAGTAGAGGCCCAACTCTCAAAATAGGAGAGGAACTCAGACACTCAGTTTGGGACCAGTGTGCTCTTAGGTGACCCTCTAGGGAGAGGGGAGCACTGCTAAACTCAGCCAACAAAGAGAGAGGCCTAGCAACCTGAGATTGCTGCTCTATGGAGCTCGGATGGAGACCCATTGCGAGGTCACCTCTATTCTCGCATTGCAGCGACATGCTAAAAGTTAGCCCTCTAAGGTGAGGGGAGCACTGCTAGGCTCAACCAAAATAGGAGCAACTCATCAGTAAGATAGCACCCGGCCAAACTACCTGATGTCACTACTGCCTGCATACGCTCAAGAACAGCTCCACATGGAGATCGGAAGAAATTGAAGGCTCACTTGAGCTGGAGGGCTATAGTCAGAAAGATAACGATCATTGAGATTTACCCTGAGGTGCCACCTTCCTGGCCTGCTTCCACGGCAAATCAAGCCATACCGTGGCATGATCCATAACCTCAAGCAGCTCAGCATACACAGGGCAGGAGGAATGAGAGGACTCAGTCTTAACTTCTTCATCCTCATCTGGCATCTCCTGCTCTTCCTGGCTTGGAGCCAACAGAGCTCTGGCTGCTGGATCAGAGGATGTAAGAGAAATAGCATCGTAGTCCAGCAGCTCACTCTCATCCGTGACTGATGAGCGCGAAAGGGAAAGATCCTTTTTCAACTCATCAGCCCGGTCCACCTGCTATTCCCACAAGCTCATTTTCCTCCGTGCCTAAGCAGTGGAGGGTCCTGAACCACGGGGAGCCGATGGCTGTCCCTCTTTCCTCAAAAAGAAAGACAAACGAGAGAGGAACTTTTTCATGTAAAAACGCTCACAATGCACGCAGATTGCCCCCTCTAGGACATCACGTGCATGCTCTTCACCCAAACAAAAGACGCAAAGAGCGTGTGTGTCATCAGGTGTCAAATAACGAGGACACGGATCTGCACACTTATTAAATGCCTTACTAGTGCTCGTCATGTTAAAGAAAGACGCGTTCTTCCGGATCCCTTTTATACTGTGGTCGTGCCGGTAATGACATCATAGGCTGTCGCCGGCCAATGTTATTGCCATGTTTGTAAGTATGCTTCAGACACTGGTTAAGCCAAAGGCGTTACCCATAGCGACCGCTAGAGGACGCAGTTCGAAGTTCCCTTGGAAGGGAACATCCACAACTGCTGTTAAAAAGCACACTAGCAAATGCATAGCAATGCGCTAAAAAACACTATGAACACCCTAGCAACCACAAAGCAAATGCACTAAAAAACACTCATAACACCCTAGTAACCACATAGCAGTACACTTAAAACAACTTACACTTTTTAGAACATCCTAGCAACTACAGCACACTAGAAACCACTTATGTTGAGTCAATTTGCCATTACTTAGCAAATATTTGCAGATGAACCACTTTGAATAGAATCTGTGATGAAATACATGTGAAGGCCAAAAGATTTTCCAATGCAGATTCTGCATCAAGTGATTCGTTTCTGTTCGACCGACTGAAAGCTGTTTGGTTTGAAAGTGACTTCTACATCTTCATAAATCGCTACACTATTGAAAGGAGACAAAGAAATAAAATTTTGCTAATGTGTCTGCAATTTTAAAACGCTCAAGCAATGGCTTATATGAACTGCCCAGTTCACCCTACTGTAGCATTACTTGGGCATGTTTTGCACATCCTTTTCTAATGAGGATGTAAAAATATATTTTATTTGGTTGTTGGCTTGATTTCTCTATAAAGTCCTGTGTGCTCTTGAATTTCTCTGGTCCACTTCACTTCTGTGTGTTCGAGTCAAATGAAATGTTTACTCATATAAGCAGAGGATGATATGGTCTTTAGTTTTGTTTGTTTTCAGTTTGAATGTGATAAAGGAAAGGAGAGGAACAAACACAGGATTTAAACACAGGAAGTCACACTCCTCATAAATTTCCACTGTTTTTGGTACAGGTTTAGGATAATTATTACTTCCTTATACAAACCCATAATTAGGTAATTGTCTATATTATACTTTATGTATCAAATCTCTTTATTTCCCCTGTTAAAGCTATATTTATCAAAGTCTTGTCCAACACACTTACATGAAAGCCGTTTTCCTCTGAAAAGACTCCAATATCGAAAAGGGTAAACAGGATCTATTTTCTACATGCTGGAATCACTGATCATCAAATTAAGGTTACAAGGCAGCCAGAGAGCTGTCAATCATCCTGCCACACACTTGTAGCCTACACATGTTTAGTACAGAGTGGCTTCATTCACCATATTTACCAAAGGGTTGACACTAAAAGCGTTTTGACAGCTGCAATAAATGACCACAAGATCACGAATGGCCTCCTCAATGCAGTTATTTGTTTTTTTCGCCCTGGTTGTTAATTCACTGGAATACTCCTGTCTGGCAAACAAGCACCACCAATTCTCAAATCCTCATGTAAATCAGTTTATGAAAGACATGTCGAGATGAAACAAAAAGCAACTGTAATTTGGAATGACTGAATGTAAACTTGCTTAATATAGTGCATTACTGAGATGAAATGGCCTATTAAAGGAATAGTTAACCAAAAATGAAAATTTGCTGAAGATGCACTTACCTTCAAGCCATTCAAGATATAGATGAGTTTGTTTCTTTGTGGTAACAGGTTTGGAGAAATCACTTGCTCTTCAATGGATCCTAATGTTTGAGTCCAAACAGCTGATAAAAACATAACAATAATCCACAATAGTTATCCCCCACAATCAAACCATTCCTTTCATCAGTTACAACCTTGTGAATTGAAACTGTCACGTGTGTTTGAAACAAGCTGTGATTTCTGTACGAATCTGCTTATTTCTCTCCTGATTCAGACAAAATGACATTTTCACCGGAGAAAGCAATATTACAGATTGAGGACTTGTATTTTAGCAGTGAAACCCCATCTTATGATTGATTCGTTTCTTACAAACATGCATCTTTACACTTTACAAGATGGTAATTGATGGACTGGAGTGGTGTGGGTTACTTGTGGATTATTGTGATGTTTTTATCAGCTGTTTGGGCTCTCATTCTGACGGCACCCATTCACTGCAGAGGATCCTTGATCACAATAGACCTCTGCCGTGATGGTATTCTCCAAAGATATTCTGGTGAGAAACATGCTCATTACTCTTCGTTGGGGAGTATTAGGCAGCGAAATTAATTTTTTTTGGGTGAACTGTTCCTTTAATATACTGTAGGCTTGCAAACAGGGAATCTATGAAATCCTTTTTTCATGCAATGAATAGTATATAATGCAGTACAGAAGAGATAATCATAATTGCCACCTAAACACTTATTAACATGGTTTCTTCCCTTAAGGCAAGGCAAGTTTATTTGTATAGCACATTTCATACACAATGGTAATTCAAAGTGCTTTACATAAAATAAAATAAAAACAAGAATCACAACAATAAAACAAGGAATTTAAAAACTTTGAAAATGATAAAAAAATTTATTTAAGAGGTTTAAAATGAATTTAAGAAGACGATTTTACATATAATATAGTGCAATCAGTTCGGACATTGCACAGTGTTCATTCAGTAAATGCACAGCTAAACAAAAGAGTTTTAAATGTGACTAATGTTTTAGCACTTCTGATCTCTTCTGGAAGCTGATTCCCACTGCGGGTGGCATAATAACTAAAAGAACATTCCCCTTGTTTTGTGTGAACCCGCGGTATTTCTCTATCAACTGACCACCCCTCGATCCGAATGTCTAAGTGGTCGTTAGTTTATATGTCAGTGAGCATATCTGCTATATATTTAGGTCCTAGGCCATTGAGTGTTTTATAAATGAGTAAAAGTACTTTAAAATTAATCCTAAATGTAACTGGAAGCCAGTTTAAGGACCTGAGGACTGGTGTAATATGCTCAGTTTTTCTGGTTCTAGTCAGAATCCTGGTAGCAGCTTTCTGGATGAGCTGCAGCTGTCTAATTGTCTTCTTAGGAAGGGTTAGGAGACCATTACAATAGTCCACCCTTCTGTTGATAAAGGCATGAACAAGTTTCTCCTAGTCTTGACTGGAAACAAAACCTCTACTTCTTGCAATGTTTTTGAGATGATAGTATGCTGTTTTAGTTACAGCTTTGACATGACTACTGAAACTAAGTTCTGTCTCCAGAATCACACCAAGATTTTTGACTTGATTTTTAGTTGTTTGACCCCTATAGTCAATGTATGCATTCACCTTGAGAACTTCATATTTGTTTTCAAATGCAATGACTTCAGTTTTTTTTTTTTGTTTAACTGAAGAAAGTTCTCGCACATCCAACTGTTAGTTTCATCAATGCATTGGCAGAGGGAGTCAATTGGGCTGTAGTCATTTGGAGATAAGGCTAGGTAAATCTGGGTATAATCTGCATAGCTGTGATAGGCGATTTTGTTCTTTCTCATTATTTGACTTAGTGGGAGCATATACAGGCAAAACAACAGCGGTGCAAGAATTGAGCCTTGTGGAACTCCGCATGTCATGGACGTCCACTTACTGTGCTCTCCTATACTCATATAATAACCTCTCCCTTCTAAGTATGACTTGAACCATTTAATTACCATGCCAGAAATCCCAACCAAGTTTTCCAGTCTCTCTAGCATTATGTTATGATCGACAGAATCAAACGCAGCACTGAGATCTAGTAGTACCATCACTGATATTTTGCCAGATTCAGAATTTAAGTGAATATCATTTATTATCTAATTGAGCACTGTCTCTGTGCTGTGATGCGGTATGAAACCAGATTGAAATTGTCCAGGTATCCATTTGAGTTTAAGTATTTGTTCATCTGATTAAAGACTACCTTTTCAATAATCTTTCCTATAAAAGGAAGATTTGATATTGGTCTATAGTTGCTCATTATGGTGTTATCAAGATTTCTCTTTTTCAGAAGGGGTTTAACAGCTGCAGTTTTCAGGGTGTTTGGAAAAGTCCCAGAAAGAAGTGTGGCGTTCACCACTTCTAAGAGATTTGTTTCCAAACAGTTAAGCACCCTTTTGAAATAAGATGTTTGAAGTGTGTCAAGATAGCAGGTTGACTATTTAATGTGCTGTACTATTTCTTCCAACATTTTGCTATCACTTTCTTCAAAAGCAGACATAGTATCTTCTTGTTGATATTGTGGTCGAATATGTCTAAACTCTGCATAACTTGGGGATGTGCTAAACGCCTTCCTGATATTAAGTGCAAGAATTCAAACAATCGAATTCAAGTCGTTTAGGCAACAGTGCCTTGATCACCTTTTATTGCCACAAATCTGAAGGTTACAAATAATTCAAGGCAGATACACAATGTCGGAACTAGTGCCAGTGAGATTTATGGCAGTATTAGAATCAATTTTCATCAGTAAAACAATCATTCTCGATACTCTTTGCAGTTTCAGAGAGGGTTAAGAATATTTCAGGTGAAGATTGGAGGGGATGTAGAGTGTTGAGTGCAGTCAGTCTTTACTGATGATTTCCGGGACTCCGAATGGTTAAAATTAGAACAATCGAACAAATTAGTTAAGCACTTCTTAAAATAAGCAGCATTGGTGGTCCTGTTCAGCAAAAACACAATAGCGGAAAGGCAGATCAGAGACCACTCTCCGGGAGTGCTTTTGTTTCATCAGCATGCTGCTAATAAGAATGCTCTGTAGCCAATCTTAAATGCTTCAGCGCCTTTCAGAAGGAGCTGGCTGAGGTCTGCACACTGGCTGGCTTCAATGTGCATTTGCTATTCTTTAATTGTACATTAATTATTAACTCACAGAATTCTTAATTAAATAACATATTAAACCTGACAGATCTGCCTGACTGTAGGTTTGTGTCCTGCTCCTCTGGGATAATACTTCAAACTGTGTGTGTTTGTGTGTGTGTGTTTGTTTGTGGTGTGTGTGTGTGTGTGTGTGTGTGGCGCTTGTATGCTGCTTGACCATTTTTAAAAGGCATGAGGTTTAATTATCCACAGAAAAAGTAGCATACTATATACCAAAAAGCGAGATCCATCATCAACATTCACATATGTATAATACTTAATTATGTAAATAAATAAATGGTTTACACAACAAGACTCCTCTTTTTTTTTTTCCTACAAGACGCTCTATAGCCAAATATTAGAATGGAGTTCAGAGACAGACAACCAATAGATTTATTTTCTTTTGATCAGTGTTTCCATAATGAGTCGTTTTGTTTCATTAATTTAATTAAAGTCCTGAACAGTGTAATAACTACTTTATCTGAGCACACAAATAGCAGATACATTCCCCATTCCATGACAGAAGACAAAATAGGCCTGAAAGCATTGCTGAACCCTGCAATGAAAGGTTGGGACAGTCCCCAAACACTTTAAAATGTTTAATTAATGCAATAAATTTAATTGAATTTTCACCTTTGGGTAGCATTAAAATAAATAATTTGATATACTATCTATTACATATTAAATGATTTGTATTATGACAATATTTTTAAATATGAGAAAATAGCAACATATTACTTCCCACATACTGTGTATGAATAACAGTAAAAAATTATGTTCCTCTTTCAAAATGACAAGAAACCAATCAATCAAAATTGTCGAGAAGGTTTGGGCATCTGTTTAATATCATTAACTTACATAACAAACGGGAAACCAAAGTATGCAGTATTCCTTCATTAAACCTTCATTAAACCCTTTTCTCTTATATTTAGTAAGTTCTGTATTTGCTTCAATATATTTTATCTTCTTTTAACTATAGGGACAAGAGTGTCAAATCAAAGCAAGTGAGTGCCCTCTAGTGTGCAGTATCTTCACTTATGTTGCCTGTGTGTCGAGTTCCGTGTTATTGACAGCTCGGAATTCACATAAACAGGTTGCCTGGACTTAAATTTAGCTGTGAAGCTTCCGCAGCATGATCCAAGAGCGTCAGAGATGGAGGTGGATGACAGTTAAAGACAGCTCTGAGTAAAGCTGTCTTGGTTACTTGAATTTGATAGCTTACAGGGGTCATGAAATGCATTTTCAGAGTTTCTTGAAGTTAGTTTATAAAGTTTGCAAGGTTTTGTTTTTTTTGCTCTAAAAAAGGTCTAGTATTTGTTAAAGTGTAAGTTTTATCAATCTATTCTTTGAGCTAAAGTGACCATGTAACAAATTTAAATTGCTCCATGTTATTTCTTTTATGACTGGACTCTTGCATCTCATATGAGTGCACATTTATTTAAAAAAATATTTTTCAGAAGGGCCTACTATTTATCTGTACAACTTTTTAATAAGGGAAAATTACTTGAGTACACTTTTAATATTACCTTGTTTATACTGTTTTCCAGTTCTCTGTCTCATCACAGTGCCAGAGGTTTGAAAAGCTTTAACAGCCTTGTCTAAACCCACATTCAGCTCTCTGTCCTTCTCTACATGAGTGAGTGAGACGTGCCAAGCGCCATCAGAGACTCTGCAGGCGTCGTGAGTCTCCTGACTGTGTTATCTCTAACAGCAGCCTGCTCTTACTAAAACCTTGAGCAGTTCTAGTATGTTGGAGGAGTGTGTGATTGTTGATACTGAATGTAAGTGCTGCATCTGGGATGTGCTGTACATGCTCAAGTACTCCCATGCTGCTCGTGTGGTTTGTTTCTTACACTTACACTAGAGGGCAGTACTATATTACTGGAAGCAAGGCATTTATTTACACCAATTTCTCAATGTTTTTGACACTTTTTCCAAAACTCGTCTTCACACAGTGAGCACAATAGAAGTCTGTGTGCGCTAAACTAGATTATTTTCATTGTTTTGGAACAGAATATATTCAGTGATTACATCTCTCAAATTACATGATTTATTTTCTTGTCTCAGTGAGACAACCACTGCCAAAGACGCTATGTACCTACAAGCCAATTTGCACACTTACATACTAATTTAAAATAAAGTTCAAAGCCTAACATAATACAAAACTAAATAAAGCAATTTGCTACATTTCTATAGTAACCCCATATTGAAATTATCTACGAAATTAAATATTATCTCAGAATTGCAAGATATAAACTCTTTAGGCCTATTTCTTTTATTGCGAGTTTACAAAAGAGACCTTTTTTCCCCCGAATGATGTGATTGATGTGTCTTAACTACTATCTATATTTGTCCGAGCGCCAGCTTAAAATACACACCTCAGACATGATTTACAATGGAACGAGCCGAACGGCACAGCTCATTAAGTGACTTTGTGCATTCCACATCAACATCCCCATGACAACAAAAAAAGGCATCTTTTAGGACAATAGTGGCCTAGGCAGTGAATGAGGTTTCAGAACATCCCTCGTGTGCACTCTGATCCTTCTAATGCAACACCGGCTTTCCACACACCATAATCCACACAGAGGGGGCCTAAACCCCAGAGGAGAGAAACACATTTGCATTATCCATAATTACAGGGGTAGATTTTTGTTGGTGGAATAAGGGCACAAAAATGTTTGGAAGAGAGTGAATTTACCAACCCATGAATCTTCTTTCCTTGACTTTCAAGCACTACTTGCCAAATTTGAGGAAACGCTTCACACTTAAAGGTAGGGTTATATTGAAGCAGATCATCCTTTAAAGCATTGTAACTGCACATTATGAATAATGACAATTTCTGCGATAGGATTCAAACGGAGCTGTCCAGCCATTGCATGTAATAACTAAGAGAAAGCAGAAGGACCAATTACGTGCATGGCTGGACATTAACTGCCCTCCTGCACCAAGATTAAAAAGCAATTACAGCATGTTATATATAGTGGAGTTCATTTTAACTCTGATTAGTGGTTCCTGACACTAAAGGACATTCATATTCACTTATAAAAAAGGTAATTCAGGGTAGATACAGAGGGACACTCAGAAAAACCCTCTTAAACTTAGTGTTGACCTCTACTAGTTTATGTTCAGCCTGGGTAAGCAAAGTAAATTACACATCTCTTAGAAGTCTCTCGACCATAACCCTCCTGCTGGTGGAAGAAAAAGTCTGAAAACATGAATGGTGAACAGCACCTCCAACCCCTGCCTGCAAAAGAGAGCACAAAATCCCAAACAGACGTACAAACACATCAAGGCCTCTGAATTCTGAGCCAGTGGGATAAGCACTTTGCAGCCGTGCACTCGCTAGTGTCCTGTGGACCCTGCAATTTAAATGGACTTGGTTTAAATGGCTTTAAGTGAGCACTCAGAGGGACCTTACTGGCTGCAGCTACAGTAATGAGTTTGGAAAGCTGTGAAACACGACTGGACTCACTTCAGTTTATTATCCGACTGCTTAGATTGGGTAGTGTTGGAGGTTATAGTCATCTGTAGCGTCTCGACAATCTGACACACTAATTTTTTTTATTTTGGATATTAACAATCAAGTATTCTTAGATAACAAATCGTCACAGTCCCCTCACTCAATATACTGGTTGTTAGGTTTTCGGCTGAACACCATCCCCCAACTTGGTCACCATGACAACTAATCATGAAATCACTGGTTTTATGGCCTAAAAGGAAAGTAGGGGAGAAACTCCCTCATTTTACACATGAGAAAGACACACAATGCCCAGATAAATGGACTGTTCTCTAATTAATTCATAGGAAAACTTTCTTTGAATGAACACCCATTTTCTTCAGGCCTTTGTGTATATTATTGCTGTGTTGTATTTTATCTGTTGTATTATAGACTATTTTTATTCATGCTTACGATAAACCACTCATTCATATAAGTAACTATTTCATGTCTAGTATCTATGAATTCGCCTTCTTATGATCGAAACAAGTGTGTATATTATATGCTGATACCTATGCAACATATTGATGTTCTAAGAATCGGTACTATTTTGTGCCTCAAACACTCCAGCGATTACAAATGCAAATTACCATGCTCTCACAGAAAGGGTCATAAAACTCCCCAGTATTTCCAACCTCCCGTTTGGGATTTCAGCCTTCCTCATTGGACGAACCCATCTTGAGAGTCGTGAATCTCTGCAGGCTTTAAAGGCCACACACCATGTGACCGCCGCCAGTCGGTGGTTCAGTGAGATGCTAAGATGAAGATGTGAGAAACGCTCCAGGATACCAAAGCTCGTGCCAGGCTCCGGCCTAGTCCTTTTCATTCATCAAGTGACTCTGACTCAAACTAGCTCTTTCTCATCAACCAACTTCAGCAAGATCTTGGGCCTTAAGATTGCATCCGGAATCTTTTTCAGACATACTTGCAAGTATCAAACTTAGTCGATTTATTTGATGCATTAAGTATCAGTTACACCTTGTTACAAGGTTTGTTTGAACTAAGAATCTGACTTTTTCCCTCAGGTTTTAGATCTGCTGAATTTGCAAAATGGTTCCATAAATGTCATTTCTTATGTCTCTTTCTTTAGTGTTAAACTTTAACCCTTTTCTATACCAACTATCTGTGTGTGTGTGTTATGGTGTCTGTTAGACCGGCTTAATGTGTTTATGTAGTATGTTAGACTAGTTTAAGTGTTTAGTAGTTAATAAAACCTTACTTGTATCAAACTTGACGTGTTCATTGTTTACTCATAACCGGAGTCAATAATCATCAGATTTACGTTACGAACTTATAGAATTGTACAGTAAGAAGTTTATTTCCTTTAACCAGGAAATTAACGTCTTAGAATTGACAAGACATTTGACCCTGAGAGGTCAGCTAAATATCTACAGCGGATCAAAATATTAATAATTAATCATAATTAGTTATGGTTAATTATTCATATTTCCTGTTGTGAGCTAAATTCGCTACAGATTGGTGGAGAATGCGGGCATGATAAAACGAAAGTTATGAGTTTAAACACTGGCAACTTAAAAGTGTGTGCTTGATAGCCCAGGATAAAATAGGACGTGACTTCAGATGCCAGGTTGTGTCCCTATTTGCTGGCTTGTTTAAATGCAGATAAGGTGGGGGCTTGAATTGGTACCACGAAGGGATCCCCGCTCTTATAATTGGTAGAGTCTTTATGTATTTCATGTTTAATGGCATCGGTGTAAGGTTAATCTGATTTTAGCAAAGAAACCCTAATTTCAGTATTAAAGCATAAATCTGTCTTGACAAAGCGTAAGTCTGAATCTCAGCTCAGCGGCATGTCCAAACTGTACCATAATGTAATATGCTTTAGTGAAGAAATCACAAAATTGCAGTATTGTTTAAATTGTTTCTTCGAAGAAGAAATCTCAGTACAGTTATATCAAGGTAGATGTGAGCGCTGCTCCCCTTTCTACAGCATAAAGGCCTTATAGTTTATAATTAGATTGAAGCAATTCATCTACACTTTGACTGTATATATATAAGCCGAGCAACCTGGTGGTCATTACTGTGTTTCACTCGCTGAGTGAAATTAAAGGTGTAATACTGTACTTTAGTACTCATATGTGAGGCAAACATAACTACATATATGTTTAAACCGGTTTTAACTTACAGTAAACACGTTTTGTAATTCTTTAAACAAGTGCAAGAAGTTTATTGTTGCATTAGAGAAGCACTCACCGAAATGCTTAGGTAATGCAACAAGTCTTGAAGGCTGAAAGCACCACGTTCTAAAACTATGACTGTTTAACATAGACAGACATTAAACTGCGTTAATTACACTGGCATGCTTTGGTTACCGTGACAACAACTTGTCACGGGAAGCGCTAACTTCACATAGCACAACACTCAATGTTTTAAACAAACCACCTGAAGCAGCTAAGCTAACACGACTTAGCATAGTTTCATTTTAGGCTAAGCTACCAAATAGCTTTCACAATTAGGGGTTAACACTCTTTAATTGAAGCTCTTAAATACAGCATGCGTGTGTGCAGTGTGAAGTAATTTGAATTTAACCTAATCCCTGGTTTCTGATTTTTCCATTTCTCTTCCTTCTTTTTCTTCTTTTTCTTTGTTTCTCAATCTTCAATTCGTCTCAGCGAATTTAACTATCTAGATGTATCCTTCCTGAATGCTATTGCTTAGTTACTAGTTAATTAAATCTAAATTTAATTAAATCTTAACTGTCTATCTAGAGAAGAACCATTAAGGTAATGGGTGCTTTTAGTAACACACTAATCACTAGTGCTGCTATTTGTTCCTAATACCAGAATGATTACCTTGTTTTGTTAATAGCAGTCAGCTAATTTTAAATCCATTTACATGTATGGCCTTTTTTGTTTTGATGTTCTCTCTGAACCTCAAAAGGAACCAGAGACATTTCTATTTTTGATTTGTTTATTTTCAAACATTTGCCCTAATTGTAAAACCCTGTTACAAAGTCATCTAGACAAACACTAGGGCATAACTATCATCCTACCAAATAATAGGCATAATTTGAATAGAAATGCTCTCCTTTTCCTTATGTTTTTCCCTTTTCTCCTTCATACCTCAGAGATTAAGCCTGTTGGGGAACCGTCAGCAAATTCTGAGTGATAATTTGACAATAATTTGACAGTAGTCTTAAGTCATCAATCAAAATCCTGTTTACGCCCTTTTCAGCAAAACATATGCTGACCCAAAACTATTTTAGCATTCACACTCTGTTTTGATCTTGTAGTAGTCTCTAGCCCTTACCCAGGCCCGACGACCACCTACTGAGCCGAAAGCAACTGGACACAGAGAGAAGTGTACCTCAGACTCAGGACTCAGCGAGGTTATGCTCAAAACTCACCAAAGTCATCATTTTTCCTGACCCACAACCTAATGGTATTGAAACAGGAGGAAATTGATAGATTTCAAGAGACTCTGATCCAGCAGCTGAACAACTCTCAAGACAAGCTTGACATGCTCCGAAGGGAACTCAGGGACTCCTACAGGCGGCGAAGAGAGACGCAGTGGGAGAGACACCCTACTCGTGCATCCTCATTCAGCCGTGCAAACTCTCTCATATGCACCAAGCTACGAAGGGGGGGAGCCAGCACTTTCTGCTTAACAACTGACAGAAAAAGAACTGTAATACTTCCAAGCATCCCTGCAGCAGTGCATAATGTGACCACCAGAGACCTTGACAAGCTAGACAGAAAAATCCCAGCTTTCACATGGCCAGGAAAATAATAGTTTCTTACTTTATGCAGTACGAGCAGTAATTTTGAACGGTGGAGTCGTTTTAAACATTGCTTGCAAGCAGACCCATTAATCAATCTTATGTGTCTGTCTCATAAGTTAGTAACTTCTCCATGCGCATACCAGTTCCTGATCAAAACCAGATAAAATTATAGTTTGAATGCTCCTTCCTGCGAGCAGTAAGAAGTTTTTTTCAGTGCTATAATGTTTTTTAAATCGTACGATAAGAAACTAATCTGATTTTAGCGAAGAAATCCTAATTGCTGTGTTAGTAGAGCACAAGTCTATTTTTCTGACGACGAAATCTCAGGATTAGCGGCTCATATAAATGGTACCCATAATAATCGGTCTGATTTGGGCGAAGAAATCCCCTTCTTCAGTACTGTGTAGGTGTTCTGAGCGATGCTCCTCATTTCACTGTTTTAAGGCCTTATTATGTGTTATGTATCTTTGTATTCATATCGACCCACTCATGTGTAACATTTACGTAACTCTTATACATGCCCGCACCAGGTTCTGAATATAATCAGATAAAAATATAGCTTGAAGGTGCCTTCCTACAGGTATTAGTAAGTTTCAGTGCTATAATGTTTTTAACTCGTACGATAAGAAACTAACCTGACTATAGCGAAGAAATCCTAATTTCTGTTGTTAGTAGAGCACAAGTCTATTTTCTGACGACGCAATCTCAGCTTAGCAGCTCATATAAATGGTACCAGAATGAATCGGTCTGATCTTTGGCGAAGAAATCCCCTTTTTCAGCACAGTGTGTAGGTGATCTGAGCGATACTCCTCATTCCATTAATTTAAGGCCTTATTATGTGTTACGTCTTATTGTATTTCATTTTGACTCGCTCATGTGAAACATTTACGTAAATTAATGGTGTTATTCTAGCGTAGCTAACTACGAATCCTCCATTGCCTGTGAAGTGAATGTGCTGTTTTTGATTCATGAATGAATTTGTATGAGACATGCATGAGTTTCCCATGCATGCACACAGCAGTGCAAGTCTGCTCCACCTACACCTGTTGTGAG
Organism: Sinocyclocheilus anophthalmus; assembly: GCA_018155175.1. NCBI lineage: Eukaryota > Metazoa > Chordata > Actinopteri > Cypriniformes > Cyprinidae > Sinocyclocheilus > Sinocyclocheilus anophthalmus. The sequence continues at coordinate 219,611 of JADLZN010003487.1, forward strand.
CTTGCATTGGTCTCCTAGCAACCCGTGACCCCGGAAGTGTGAGCAGACTATTCCGGTTAATCTGACAACAGCATCCACTTCACAGACCTGTGCGTCAACAAAGCATTGCGTTAACTAACGCTAACTCTAAGCAAGCCCTTTAAACCTCAACTGCTAGCTGTTCGCATCTGACTAACACTTAGACTAGGCTGTAAAGGTAACTTTCTAACCACAGCACCCCTCATTTCCCCTTCTCTCTCTCCCTCTCTCTCTCCGTCCCTCCTGGTGTCACTTCCTGTTGATGCCCTCCAGGCCCCTGTGGAACCCACCCACCTACTGGTTTTTACTTGTGTTATTGTTTATTTTTTTGTTTTGACCTTATTCTACCTTTTTTAATTTTATTGCATTTATTTACTTTTGTTTAGCACAAATGTACCAATTCCGAAATTGTTGTATTAAATTTTGAGATTTAATTAATCACATTTTTATTTATTTTTTATTTTATTTCCATTTTATTTTATTATATATTATTTTACTTTCCCCTTTTATTTCTACAGCTTCTATGACCCTTTTTTTATTTTATTTTTTAATTTTTTTTTGTTGTTGTTGTGTTTTTACTTTTACCTTCTTTTAGTTATTTCACCATCACCATCGTCGTTTTTGTATAGGATTACAGTAGTTCTAGAAACTGTTGTTTCCTTAATGAGTTATATAGGTTATTAGTAGCCTAATCCCTGTTCCTCTCTACTTCTCCTCACGCCTCAGTGCCAGGCCTAATACGTTGAAGGGCAGATACCATTGCAACACAATGTAGGCTAAGATAAAACTAGAAACAGTTCCCACTGTTTCTTTTTCTTTTGACAGGTATTTGGTGGGTCCCTGCTAGTTTAGCTAACAGCCTAACCCTAGGGTTATGAAGTCTATTGCAGCATCACACACAAGTGAAACCTGCTTAGCCATATCTCTTAGAAAAAAAACTAAAATAGGTAAAAATTTTCCCTTTTTTTTTGGTTATCTTATTTTATTTCAGTTTTCGTCATAGTGACCAAACCCTGACCACATGTATAGTCCGGTCATCAGCTGACCCCTGCTTACCGCCCCTCAACAAAGTTACTCAAACTCTTCCTTTTGTGTTCACGAACACAAACATAGCACCCTACCTCACTAGCTGCCTCCACCAGCTAGTCATACCTTACACGGCCTACACAGCCGTTCCCCTTAGAGATAGTTTAACACCTCTGTACGTACCTGCATTTGCCTTGTGTCTCTCTCTCTCTGGTGTTCCCACAAGTGTGCCAGTATGTCGCAGACATTCCACAGACATCCAGCCCTGGCAGCTCACCAGGACCACCTGGACACTCAGTAGATCACTGTAATGGACATCATTCAGCTCACAGCAGCCAACGACCTGCCATGGCAAAGAAAGGAACAGAGAGACTGCGACATAAGTGAACACCTGACCAGCATCATCTTCTCCTCTGCCCACACCCTCAAGGGCCTCAGATAGGAGGTATATGAGCTGAAACTGCAAGTCACAGAATTCTGCAGAGAACTGACACCTGCTCAACGAGAGAAAGCACAGAACGGATGCAAAGAACCTCACAGAATGGTGCGACAGAAAGAAATCACCAGTCTTCACAGAGGCTCTAAAGGCTGCTAGACACCAAGCGCCACTGGCAAAAGCCATCAGACAGGACTTGAAAACAGAACTGTTTCAAACAAAGTCACTCTTAAAACAACATATGTGGAACTAATTGAGAGACACCACATCTAAGGCCTTACAAGGTCAGCTGCATGCAGCCAGAGCTGAGGTCCATACCCTGACTCAGCAATTAGAAAGGAGTTTGACTTGGTTCAGAAAGAATTTAAACTGTCCTACCGACTGCGCATAGACTTAAGCAAAAGACAGCCGGCTGAATATCGGTCGCCAGCAGTGCAAGCCCTCCACGCCTGTGCACAGCTACGAAAGGGGGGAAAGGGAGCCAAAGCCTTCTGCTTGACACTTCACAAGTCAGCTCCCTGAAACCTCTGCAGCTGCAACAAAAAAAAATTTTTTCAGGCGAACCGAAACAACGCAATGAGGTGAATTCAGTTTCACAAATGAACTGAAATATGCTTGCATACCACAAGGCGAACAGATAGGGAAAACCCGAAACAGAACTCCCCCTGGCCAGCAGGCCCACCCCCACAGCCAAGAGTCTGAACCTGCGAGGGGTGGGCGAGAGCCACTGTTCACACGTCAACAACCAGCAGCCACAAGGGGGTGGGGCAATGACCTTTCCAGAGGATCACTGCAGACACACAAACCGTGTGACCCACAGTCCCCAACGAGCTGGCCAGAGACAACACATCTGGTAACCTAAATACTCTCAGACCCAGAGTTTGAACACGGACTGATCGCTGCCCCAGACACCAAGCAGGGCCGGCGTGAAACTCGCCATGCTTACTACCACAGACTTCAACAAGCTTACTTCAAAGCTTGCCATTACCCTGGGATGGCGGAGGACACCAGCTGCAAGAAGGCACCTCGGCATTAGGGCCTGCCGCACAATTCTAATCAACATCTGTGTAACCTGACACAGAAGGCTTTACAAGCCAAGCCTCCACTAAGGTGTTTGTCAAACCCCACTGAGTCTGGACTTCACAACTCAGAATCCAAAGCGGGTACCAGAAGGCACCCAGCATTGTCACAATGCAAAACCCTTCTACAGAAACCCCTAGCCAGAAGAGGCCATCACCATGGCAACAGACCCAGGTTCCAGACCAACCACTGGGAAAGGCGTCCTCATCCTGCAAACACCACGGTATGTCCAACAGCAGTCCACCACAACATCCTCCTCCACACGGGTGCTGAACGGAGGCTACACAAGGACAGCTGGACACGCCTACTTCTGAGTTACAGGAGCTGGTGACACTTGCAAAAGAGCTCCTTGAACAGAACTCAACTAAGGAGTATTGAGAAGGCCAAACCTCTGACTCCTTGCCTGCTGCAACACCGCATCAGGCCCCTCCAAGGGAGGAGCATCCCTTGAAACCGGTCGACACCCCTAGAAGCAGCCAGACAACGTTGGATTGAGCAGCGGGCCCACATGCCCAACAGCGAAAGCTCTACCAATACAACTCAGGCAAGCTCAAGTCGGTGGTGCCACAAGAGCCAAGCGACACCGCAAGCATCGGATTTCTAGTGACGTTGAGCAGAGCAGAGAGCTCACAACCACCTGCCGTTTTCCTGCCATCATCACTAGGTCAGTCTGTAACTCTCTGCACGCTACAAAATCTCCCTAACAATTACCTGCAATCCCTGGAACCACCTGCATTCTCACCAGTGAGAGTCTAACCCGGCTGTTCCACATTGTGGGTACCACGGATAGCCTACTGGCTAACAACAGCTACAAACAAACATCTTACCCAGACCAACTCAATTCAGGATGACAGGTGATACAGCCTTGACACCTGCTGCATAAGCTCAAGGACCCGCACCTTGCTAAAGCCTACATCACCACAGCACACCACCAGACGGCATCCAACACGGCACCAACAGCCAAAAAACCACCACTGGCTCCCAGCCATGAGTGCCAGGTGTGTGTCCGATTGTTCTGCACCTTGACATCGCTAGTTGTTGTCTATTCTACGGACAACAAAGCTCGAAAGGGGGGAAATATGTAGCGCCTCGACCAATCTGACACACTAATTTTAATTTTATTTAACAAATCAATTATTCATTAGAATAACAATCGTCAAAGTCCCCTCACTCAATATACTGGATGTTATGTTTTCGGCTGAACACCATCCCCCAACCTTGGTCACCATGACAACTAATCATGATATCACTGGTTTTATGACCTAAAAGGAATGCAGGGGATAAACTCCCTGCATTTTCCTCATAAGAAAGCCACCTACAATGCACAGTAGAAATTGACTTTTCTACTAATTAATTCCTAGGAAAACCTTCTTTGAATGAACACCCATTTTCTTCAGGCCATTGTGTATATTATTGCTGTGTTGTATTTACTCTGTTGTATTATAGACTATTTTTATTCATGCTTACGTTAAACCACTCATTCATATAGTAACTATTTCATGTCTATGCTATAATCGCCTTCTTATGAGCGAACAGTGCTGTATATTATACTGCTGCTTCCTATGCAACATATTGAATGTTCTAAAGATCCGCACTAATTTGTGCCTCAACAACTCCACGAATTACATATGCAAAAATAAACCATGCTTACAGGGACAAAGAGCATAAAATCCCCAGTATTTCCAACCTCCCGCTTGGGATTTCAGTCTTTCTCATTGGACAAGCCCATCTTGTGAGGCGTGAATCTCTGCAGGCTTTAATAGGCCACACTCCATGTGACCCGCCCCGGTCGGTGGTTCAGTGAGATGCTAAGAAGATGTGAGAGAAACGCTTCAGGATACCAAAGCATTGTGCCAGGCTCCGGCCTTGTCCTTTCATTCATCAAGATTCTCTGACTCAAAACTGGTTCTTTCTCATCAGCCAACTTCAGCTAGATCTTGGGCCTTAAGATTGCATCAAGAATCTTTTTCAGACATACGCAAGTATCACACTTAGTCGATTTAATTGATGCATTAAATATCAGTTACACCTTTTTACAAGGTTTTTTTGAACTAAGAATCTGACGTTTTCCCTCCGGTTTTAGATCTGCTGAATATGCAAAATGTTTCCATAAATGTCATTCCTTATGTCTCTTTTCTGTACTGAGTTAAGCTTTATCCCTTTCCTATACCCACTGTATGTGTGTGTGTGTGTATGTGTGGTTAGAAACCGCTTAATGTGTTTTTTATGTGTATGTTAGCTAGTTATTGTTTATGTAGTTTAATCAAACCTTACTTGTATCACACTTGATGTTGTTCATTGTTTGCTCATAATTGGAGTCCCTAATCATGCAGATTTATGTTACATGCTCTGTGTAGTATTGTACAGTTAGAAAGTTATTTCCCTTAACCAGGAATTAACGTTCTTAGAATTGACAAGACGGTTGACCCTGAGTGGTCATCTAAATATCTACAGTGGATCTAAAATATTAATAGTTAATCATAATTAGTTATGGTTAATTATTTATATTTCCTGTTGTGAGCTAATTCGCTACAATACCAGCCAAGATTATTTATAAAGCATGTTAAATTGACCCAAAGTGCTGTAAAAGGGAATATCAAAAAAAATAAATAAAAAAAAAAGACGACATGATATATATAAATCTCTCTCACACTCACAGGGAGCAAGGGAACAACTTTAATGATATAAAATAAAAACAGGATACAGCTAAGGAACTCAGGAGGACATGAAGACATAAGCCCTGTGTTTTGAAGTCTCGAGTGTCCGGTGTTAAGTAACAAGGGAGGAAACGAGGGAATTAACATAACGAGGAAACAAGGGAAACACAGGCGGAATCAAATGAACATAATGAGGACAGGAACAGAGCTGCACTGGAGCAAGCTCTGTGGCGGAGCGACAGTCTCTCCCCCCTGCATCTCCTCTTTTTGGGCAAGGATAGTGCGATACCGGCGGGCTTGTCTGACCGTGGAGAGGCCGCGACTTGAGTGCCTGAACGCTGGCAGCTTGTGTGGAGCCGCAGCCAGCGGGCTTGAGAGCAGAGCGGCCGTGGCTTGACATCGGAACGGCTGGCAGCCTTGACCTTGGAGCTGCCGGCGGCTTTACTGAGACGGGTTTCCTCGCCTTGGGGCCGGACGCTCTCCAGACACCGGAGGATCCCTTCTCTCCAGCTTAGTCCCATGGTGTCTGGGAGGTCCATGGGGCGATGGTAATTGGCCCCATGCCAGAACAAAGAGTTGATGGAGGTGTCATCTAAAGCCGTCGCCGCGGCAAGCCCGCAGAACTCCCAGGCATACTCGACCAAGGGGAGATCTCTACGGGCTATGGAAATTAAGCGAGCGGCTATTTCCATGGCCGCGGGAGAAACAAAGAAAACAAAAAACTTTGAAAATAGAAATAAAACGGGGAGAAGGGGCACCGCTTACTTTTTTTGGGTCCGGTGTTCTGTCACACTCTCACGGGGAGCGAGGAGACACGAGAGTTGCGCAAAACCAACATACTTTAATGATATAAAATAAACCAGGACACAGCTCGGGAATGCAGGAGGACATGAAGACATATAACACCAGACGCACAAGACTACAAAACACAGGGCTTAAGTAACAAGGGAGGAAACGAGGGAATTAATCAACATAACGAGGAAACAAGGGATACACAGGTGGAATCAAATTAACATAATGAGGACAGGAACAGGAAGACCAAAAATGGGCATATGAGGTGTAAACACTGACTGACAAGATATATATATATATATATTCATATATATATATATATTATATACACTGTTATGTTGGTTGTCATTAGTTTGATTTAACATGTGATTTGTATTTTTATTGTATTGTATTTTTTTGCTCAAATAATTGCTAATTAATCAGTAAATGAAATGCTGTTATGTGTTGTAAAATGTGCTTGCGCAAAAATGTCTCCGTAATGCCTTGAATTACAGTAGCCTATTTATGATTATCTAGCCTACTCTTATTTATGTAAAATGTGTAACATGTACAGTAGTTAAAGTTATGAGTTCTCCTTTTAAAAAAGTAATAAAATCCTCTCACAAACGTCTGTTTTTATAGTGGTCGACGATCGTTGTAGTTATTGGTGTGGCGCTCAGTGCACGTTAAGGGAGGGTGATGCGCTCAGCCACGGAGTGCGTGAAAAAGTTTGTGAGGCTCGCATGTTTGTGTCATCCTGCTTATCTCTTGTGACAGGAGCCCGCTGGAGCTTAACGCCGACGGAAATCAGGCACTTTTAATTAACAGGTGGGAGAATGAATAATGCAAAGGATCGATCATTTGTTACGCAATTCTTGATCTCAAAGTGCTTGTCACTTCTCTAACTCTCATCCGTCACAAATGAGCATGCGTTTAATTCGGAGTTAACTGATGGCATGTTAAGTCATGTCTCGAGAAACCTCATTTGTTTATTCTAATTAATCACTTTTACGAAAAGTTACATAACTGCAAAACACCTGCTTATATATTTAGCCTATTTATTAATTTATGCATGTAGGCCTATTTATTTATTAGTAATCCAGGCATTTATAGCAAAATAATTGAATTTATTTAGTGTGTTAACTATGGGCTGGATGGAGGAGCAAAGCAGTGATTGTATTGTGAAGGTTGGGGCTCTTCTCATGCACATGAGAAAGAGGATGTCGCTTAGGGCAGGGGCTGTAGTTTGTTCTCTGAAGTCTGTCTATTCAGGCTGCTGCAGCTTTTCACAGAGAAATAGGTAGAACCTCTTTCATTGTGACCCAACTTGACTGGAAAAAGATAATTGGCAAATCCATAAATTCTCAAATACCCTGCTGAGACCCTAGTATCAGACAAGCTTTACATCAACACCAGTCACAAATCAAGCCGGAGACAACAGGCAAGTGAATGAATAGAAGGTTTATTGACAGATATGGCTGAGGCAAATCAAATGGATCAATGACTGGTGAGTATCCAACACAAATAACAGTTCAATGAATCTTAGCTGAGTACTGATGGTTTTTGGTTCCTTTGCAGGTTCACAGAGGGTTCGGGATCCAGGAGCGGAGGAGAGCAACTTAGGAAGAACTTCGGGGATCTAGAGATAAGTATAAACAGGTATTTAACATTCAGAGAGTCTTGTAAGTTCAGGGTAGTGAACGGTAGACCGGACGGTGAGTGACTGGAAGGAGCGTGCTTAAGAATGGTGACTTGATTGCAGATGACAGGTGCGGGGAATCAGAACTCAGGTGAGCGTGATCTAGTGTAAGTTGAGACGTGATCATGATATGAGTCATGCTGGGATTTTACAGTGCACAAACGAAAACACATTTTGGAGCATGCCAGGATGAGAAAAAATAGACATTTTCCCTTTTGGGTGAACTAACCCTTTAACATAATAACCCTCTAAAGACAAGACAGCAATAAACACACTTACATAGCATACAAAAAACAGTTCTTATAGAAAATGTTCTTTGACCATCCAAAATGTGAAGAAACAACTGTGCATCAAAATCCTAACAAACCTTAAAGAGGTACATCGGGTTCAGTCATGATTAATCTCTATCATTATGTCCTGAAGCCTTTCAGCTGCTCTAGTCTGATGCACATAAATACCATATAAACCTGTAATCCAATTGATCAACATCTATCTGAACTCCACACATCTCTCTACGTCTGCCGCCACCGGCAGATTTTCTCCTAGGTAATGTCTGTGTTTAGATTCTTGCACCGTCTTAGGGATAAACTTCTTTGTGTAATTCCTGCTGTGGTTAGAATGGATTTGGGGTGATTTTCTAAAAGTCAGTGGGCAGTGTAGACTGTGCTGTTCTCAGTAAACACAGAGTTAATCCCATGAGGCACTAGGGCTGAGTGCCCACTTAATGGCCATTTAACATTTAGCCAGTCTCCAAGTGCACAGGCTGTTCATTATAGACCTAAGAACGTTGATAAATACATATTTTTGTCTCTTTTGTAATTTCATTTTTTAAGCAATTCCAAACTATATTTATAACAACAAAACTGGAATAAGAAATTTTGAATTGAACTTTTTGTGACATTTGGGTTGACAGAGCTTTGCTATGGAGTTGCTAAGATGTTGTGGGTGTTTTTGGCACATTATTATGAAATTGTTAGGGGGTTCAGGGAGGTTTTGAGGGTGTTAGTGGTTGCTAGGTGGCTGCTTAATGGCCCAGTCAAAAGAGTCCACCACCAAGTCTTCTGAGGCCTATGCCACGTAGCAGGTTTAACTAGCCAGGTAAGTTTCAGTTTAGTATGAAAGTAGCTCAGTTTTAGGCACCATGAAAGTCCTCCAGATTCTGTTGCTCCAAATTAATGGTGACTACATAGAAAAAGAATTTCAAAGATGAAAATTATGTTTTCTATCCTTGACAAGTCTTTTCTTCTTGCTGTGTTAGTGCATTTAAATTCTTCACATTTTCCAGTCTCTTCCCATCTTCTGCAGAGGAGAGAATTGAATCGTGATGTTTCAAGGCATGTGATTGGCTGGGTACTACTGATGTTATGCAAAGTTGATGATGAGTGTCATATTGCCAACAAAACATGATTGGATTGGTTTGATTTTTTTTCAACTTTAAAGTAAACTTTAAGTTTGTTCAGCCACCATCATGATAATAAACCCCTGGTCACTTATGACCAGATGTCTCCGTTTTCTGGGGACAGTCTAAGTTTTTGGTGTTTAGTCCCCAGAAATGTCCTCAACCGACATACTGTAGCCTGCTGGTTACCAGAGCGTGTAGTGTAGAAATTATATTTAATATGTTTGCAGAAAGTACACTTTGTGCTCAAAATGAGCCTAAAAAACAAAACCTTAGCAAAAATAAATTTCCAAAAGCACACATATAAAATAACACTTGATAAGTTAGTAATTAAAAAGTAATTTCAAGTAATTATCACACATCTCTCTGAAATGCTTGATTCTGACTGGCCAGTTGCAACATTCTAAGTATTTGAAACAGACCATTCTTTCATATCTGATTTATCAGACCGCAGATTTGCTGTGTTTTGTTTCATACAAACACAACTGGTACCATCTTGTGGCTTATTTTCAACTTTATATAAAATAAAATTGGGGGACTTCAATATTAATATATTGTTAATATTGATATTTATATTGTGATATTGTTGCAGTGTTCATTTTCTTGGCAGGACAATTGTTTTGTGAGGGATTGTAACATAATAAACAGGTAAAACAGATAAATATTTCTATCCGCATAATTATTTATTTGGTGAAAAACTGTGTAATATGTGGTATGATATTATCCCGTACATTATCCGAGCAAATGTGGCAATGTACTCATATAATAAGTGAGATCGTTTTGGTGCTGTCAAGGTTTATTCTGCAATAATATACAGCGGGATGTACATCATCTTACTTAAAAAAAAAACAACAACCAAAAAATACATATTCCCCTTTTTTATTAATACATAACAAGTGACATTTCAATTAAATAATGACCAGCGAACTAGGAAATGTCCCCTATTTCCATTTTAGAAATCTGGTCACCTTAACTTGTACACAATATTATCTTACCAAAGGTAAAAAATGTAACTTGTTAGTAAAGCTAAAAATGTCCTTGTTAGTTATATTTAAGCTCAAAATGTCCTTGATTTGTATAAACCAAAAGAGTTTCCTCTAAGCTACTGTATATGTTTTGTGATGACACACATTAACAAAGGAAAGTCCTAGTTTGTTGATATTCAGACAGTGCAAGTATTCTCTCTTTTTTGTATTCCAAAGTTGGTAAAAAGAGGTAGTCTTTTTAGGATTTTCAAGCAAAAGCTCACTTTTACACACGGCTTTCTCTCAGACAAGTCTGTATATAGTGCTGACAGTGTCCTGCTGTGGGGTTCACAGTCAGAGCTCTGTGTCCGCTGGGGCCTGTTAGGGAACTCTTCCCCACAGGACAGTGAGTAACAATAAAGAGGTTCTGTTTCTTTCATTCTTCAGATGAATATGAATCATCATTGAGCCTCTCTAACAAACTGTTTGTGAAAGGGGTTGTTATCTTGAGATCTGGTGGAACTAGCTATTTGGCATGGTCTGCATGTACTGTCGATCTCTGCTTTTGCAATTGTGGATGCTTTGGATGTCAATTATATTTTCTGGCTACTGTTGGGCGTTCTGAAGACTGGTTTTGCAGCATTCTCTCTTCACATCTGAGGCCAGAAAACATGTTTTCTTTCTAAACTGACTCTAACCTCCTTGTGCAGCTTGATGTATCCACACAATCCCCATAGTATTTGTGAATATGAATAACATTAGAGATGTACAAATGTTAATGAATCCATTGAGCTTCATGGAATACTGCATTAATGGGTTGATATGTATGCACACATTGACGCACACATTGGAGTGGAACAGAAAGCAGGAGTCTTGAGTAGTGGTTGGCCGATGATTATGTCTTTAAAATGGGTCATAGTCCCTTTTTACATTTCCGGGGTTCTCAGAAGCAGAAGTCATCAGTTGGGTAAACTTCTATAGCAGTAAGTGGGAGACTACATCAAATATATTTATTGCATTCAATCACATTAGGATTTCAATTATTGATTATAAAGACTAAATAAAGTATGATAATAATGGTATTGTGTAAAGGACTGCTATGACCTCTAAATACTTTTACCATAGTGCATGATTTATAGACTGCGCTAACACTACTGATTAAGTTTAGGGTAGGGTTTAGTTTAGGTGGTATATTATTTTCACCTTAAAAGTGCCATAGAATGCATTGATACAATCTTTTAAATTGTTCTCTGATATCTACATAGAAGGTATGTGGCGTAGGTAAGGCCAAAAAATCTCCAGAAACGGTTTTACATGTCCATTTACAATCCTAGGATTTGTCCCTAGAATTAAATGCTCTGTTTTTACCTTATTTGGAAGGCTCATGAATAATAATGTTGAGCTCTGATCTGATTGGCTGTTTCACAGTGAGGCTCAATGTTAAGCTCTGCTCTGATTGGTTGTTTCACAGTGCGGCTCATTTCAGTAGCTCACACAGCAGGAAGGAAACACAGGAAAAATATATATTGCAATACTGTCTCTCACAGTTATATCGTTGGGTAATTATACTGTATATAAAATGCAGGGCATTGAAACTGCATTTGAATGCACGATCGTTTTATTTTTTCAGCCATGTGGGCAGCTTACATGTTAGCTGTTTTAATCGCTGAGACATAAAGGGCATCATGGTTGTCTTTTTTGCAGCCAGCAACAGTCTGCTGGGATTTAAATCCCACCCATAAGGAAGATAGAAGAAAGCTGGTTTGGGTTCAGCTGTCGGCGTGAATCCGGTTGACAAAGGGAGGTGTATACTGTGGGTTATCGGGGAGAATTATGGGCTATTCTTCTTCCATTCTCATGGATCTGTTATTGATGTGGTTTTGGAAGAGTGAGGTGAAAGAAGGAAGTGCGTGTGGAGTGAATACAGATAAGAAAGAGCTATGCTTGATTTAGTGCTTGTTCATTAAGCCATGGAGACATGGATGGTGTGGGTGTGTGTGTGTGTGTGTCTGAGGGGGCTGGTGCATCCCAACAGTACTGGTGCAGCGAAAAAAACATTCACTTCTGAGCACTCTTGCCTGCAGTGTGGCTTCTTATGTTACAAGCCTTATTTACCCCATAACCCTCTGATATCATCCCTAACATGAGAAACTGTGGAGTTGTGTAGTTTGTGTGTTTATGTGTTCAGGCTTTAACTGCAATGTTCTAAAGAATTCGTAGCATTACCATGACTGTGCTGTAATTGGGTCCAACCTGGATTTACCCTTTTCAAAAAGTGTTTTTTTGTGTGTGTGTGTGTGTGTGTGGTAGCAGAAAATTAGACATTACTGCTGTATGCATAAGCAGAGCTGACTGTGAGTGTGTATGTGTGACTAATGGTTGGATGGCCTAGTTTTCAAAGACCTGATTCTGTGAATGAGAGAGAGAGAGAACAGGGTCACAGGGAGAGAAACGTGGTTTATTTACAAAAACACTGGTGTTACTATGTTACTATGCTACAGCGATTGTCATGGTACTTTGGTATACCATGATATTTTATATTAATATACCACCATTTTTTAACC
>JADLZN010003488.1:0-40464 GCA_018155175.1 Sinocyclocheilus anophthalmus
ACAAGCTGATATTTGCATGGGTTTACTGGCTGACCGATTCAAACGGTCACGATACATCCGTCCCAAATTCGTTTCAGATTGTTGAAAGCAGATTCTATAAAAATGGATGTAACTAATATAAGTCTGCTGCTTTCCATTAGACCAGTATTTAACCCAAACCAGACCAATGAATCTCTCTAAACGAGACGGATCTCACGGCAGAGACAGCAAGTGCCATTCGTGCTGGTTGTTCCTGGTGTTACTGCACTTTTTATTACGGGATGAACGTTAAACCGGATCATCAGCAGCGCTGGTTTGCTATTGGAGCCACTGAGACATTTCCACAAGTGGACTTTATATAGTGTTCAATAAAGGGGATTTACTGTGCACTCGTTGCAGACTGCCATGTTTCGACAGCACACTGTAGATATCCGACACTTGTGTCGCCTGTAAATGATCTCACTACTGTATACCGATGCACATTCACCACCACCAGATCTTTACACGAATGCATTTTGGCATGAAATTCACCATTTGCCATAAACTCTACCTTTACATTAGTGTTTTTGCACTTTTTTCAATTATACCAATCAGCATAAATAAAACCGCTTAAATCAAATCAAAACAGGCTCTTAGTAACAGAAGTGTCAAACACACATATTGTGAATGTTGGTTTCACCTGCTGACGTACAGTTGAACAAAAATAAATAGATTCTGCAAAATAGGACCAAAACTGTTATTCTGGACCAGCATGAGAAAGCACAAACCCCGTAATATCAGCAGCACCTCAGCACTAGTTAGTGGTCTAGCTGGTTAAAGTAAACTAGCACACACAGCACAACAGATACACACCAGACCAAACATCCATGGACTTTTTTAATGAAGAACAAAATGTGAAATGCAAAATGTTAACCACATGATTCAAAAATATGAGCACTTCCACATCCTGGTCTTTCCTGGTTAGTGTATATCTCATGAACAACGACTGCTAGTCACAGAAAAGGCTGTTAGACGTTTAATAGTGTCACACTGTGAGATTCTACCGATCGCTCTAGTGGCTTTTTCTTAGTAGTACATAGAATAAGTTTGCTGTTGGTCAGCAAAATATGAACTCTGGGAACTCTTTCGTAAGGGCTGTTTTCTGCGTCTGCTAGACTTCCTGAGCTTCATGCGTTTGGCCGTCTGTAACAATAGATCAGCGGAATTCTCTTACAGAAATCTCTTATCAAAATACATCTGGGGGACTTTTGTACAAGGTTTTACCCCCTTACTTCCTTTCTAAAAAATCCAGGAAATTACCTAAAAAGGATTTCATTTTTATTTTTGAGCCAGTTCAGAACATTGAGAACACTCACAGGCACACTTATATATGTGATGTAATGTTTGTTATACTGTAAAAACTGTATATTCCACCAGTGCACACACACACAGTTTATTAAAACAACAATTACAGTGAATCTCGCACCTAGCCATTTCCTGCTGCACTGACTGCCCATTTGACTTGGACCTTCTTTCTTGTGCTGACTGTCCACTGATATTGGACTGGTTCCCCACTTTCTGTTGTCCGACACTTAAGGTGTTGGTCAACATCGACACCAGATTCTGGGCTGTGTTTAAGATGTCACCTAATGGAACCTGATGAACAATGAAATATGACTTAATACCACTTAAGCACTGAACACTTATATTACATGACCTGTGTATTACAGTGCATGTACACAGCTGTTAGTAAGTCTACACTTAAAATTGCTAATTCTTTTATGTAGGCCTATCTCATCGCGCTACAGGCTGCAGTGATGACCTCCTAAACAGCTGAATTCTAATTCTTTAAACACCTAAATGTACACGAAGAGCTAATCTTACCTACTATAGTTAAACTATCTCTGTAATATTACTCCTCTCTGTCATTAGTGATAACTAACCCTTATGTAACCTGACAATAAAGATACGTAAACAAATTGCTGCACAACAATGTTACGTTTCACTGGAGTAGTGGAACACACTTAGGGATTACAGTAAGTGTATAAAGTTTGAACACAAACTTTATTTTGAACACCAACTTTATAACACTCATAATTTTATAATTTCTCAGTCTTTATTGTCCTCGAACAACCCTCTTCTGCTTTAAAAAATATGTACAAAATTGTCCTTTTTGATTTTGCACCTCAAAATCATTGACATTAGACTGAGAAACACATTAAACCACAATGGAGCTTTGTGGGATACTGCAAAGTCTGCAACTGCAGCGGAACACAACAATCAGAAAAACCTGAAGGTGATGAGCATCTTCTTTTTTCCTCATGGACCTATGGCAACGCCCTCTCACTGTCACTCTTTAACGGGGCTGACGAGACGTGAGATGTGTGGATCCATCTGCAGGCTTTATTAAAGACAGAAGAGGATCAGAACACCGGCAGGGTCGAACCTGGCAACATGTCTAATGAGGGCAGACAGAGAGTAATCCAAAACAGGCGTGGTCGATAAGCGGCTAACAATATCCAGAGGGCTTGACACGAGAGGTTATCCAATAACAATGCAAAGGTCCAGGCAGGGGCAAACAGTATCCGAAAGGGGCAAGACGAGAGAGGTAATCCGAAGTACACAGGCAATAATCAGAAAACGAGGAAACAGACAAGGCAAGACTAAAATAAAGCTATGGACAAACTAGACAGGCTCCGTAGAGTAGCTATCGCTAAGAGAATGATAAACACATACAATACTCGGCAGAGGGAAAGGATCAGAGTGAGTGTTAAATAGTGAGTGAGTGATATGAACAGCTTTGTGCATCAGTGCTGTGTGCAACATTGCATGAATGATGGGATATGTATATTGGGTGATGTGCAACAGTGTGTAGTGCTAGAGTCAATGAAATTGGAAAAGGTGACCTCTGCTGGCTAGCAGACGGAAGTTCATGGACCGGATACGTAACACACCTCATCGATAACTACATTCGAAACTGTCTTCCAACACAATATTTTGGTTAAAGGGCACATAATTAACCATGAATATGTTACTGGCTTTTATCTAACAAAACACAATTTATAGCTAACATCCCATACATAGAAACATGATTGTTTGTTGTCTGTATTACAGTATTTTAAAGACTTGGAAGACTTTACATTTGCAGTAGAGAACGTTAGCAACTAACGTTACCGTTATCCTAACCAGTGTTGGGTAAGTTACTTTAAAAAGTAATTAATTACTAATTACATCATCAATATTGTATTTAAATTACTTTTTATAATTACTCTGTCTGAAAAGTAATTTAATTACTCAATAAGTAATTTAGCTAATTACTTTGTAAAATCCCTATAAACATGGACTGTATAGACAGTAGAAAAACACATGGTCAATAGAGTCAAACATGGAATAGTTTAAAGCCAACATTTTAGCTTTATTAAAACATGTATCCTTTAACAGAATTCCTCAAAAAAAAAAATTACTTTGCAAAATACCAAGCTGTACACATTACATTTTTCAAAACTAAGAGCACCATATTTTATACATACTGTATGCTGTCATGTTCTTCAACAAAATAAACTCCTTTCTAAAGAATTAATTTGCAACATATTGGAAAACAACAAATTAAATTACTCCGCAAAATACCAAACTGTAAACATTAAATTTTTTCAAAACTAAGAGCACCATATTTTATACATATTTTATGCTGTCATGTTTTTCAACAAAAACTCATTTGTACAGAATTCCTTTGCAAGATATTTGAATAACAAAAAATTTTTTTACTCCTGTAGGAAAGGCTGAAAAGCCTTTCCACTGGTGCACTTGATGGTGTGGCTGTGTTGTACCTGAGTGAAATGACCTTAATCCTGGGAAACAGTCCAAGAACACCCAGCTCAGACCCTGCAGATTTCAAATAATCCATGACCTCTGTTTCAGCAGAGTAGGCACAATCTTCCTCCTCGAATGAAAAAAAGTCATCATTGGAGTTAGCAGGCTTGTTGTGGTGTTGAGCATTATGCTGTTGGTCTTCAAGAGGCAACCCACGGCATTCTGTCGTAAGCATTGCCCTAACAGTGTCTTTTTTCTCTTCTTCTCTGATCCAGCGTAATTTAAATTTGGGCAAAGTGACTGCAGCCAGGAGAGCTTCTTTATTGTCCATCATAGAGGCAAAGCGTACCTTGATAGCCTATGAGGAAGAAAAAAAAATACATCAGACTTTTCACATTATACAAGAGTAGGACAGATAATGTAACATTTATTTAAGCCATGGGTAAACCAAAAATTGAGCAATCTGTATAAACTAAGATTACCTGAACAATGACATCAGGGAGAGATGCTGTCATCCTAAGCTCATCCCGCAGTGCCAGTGTCCTGGACATTAGACTCTCCAGAGTTGGAAGAAGTGTTCCAAGATAGCAGTTATCTTCTCCTTGCAATATGTCTAGTGCTACAGTCAGTGGCTTCAACACAATACAATATTCCTTTAGGAACAGATACTCCCGATCCGTGAAGCATTTTATTCCAAACTGAGTGCAAACAGTATTTAACTCAGCAACTGGAATGTCAGTGATCCTGGACAGGGCATCGTGAAATGAATTCCATCGTGTTGAAGTAGGCACTATGAGTTTTTTTGAGAAAAAATTCTCTACTAACTCTGAAGCCACAGAAGAACGGTTTGCTTTTGTCCATAGAGCAGAACACTTTGAAACAGCATTTCTGTAGATGACTTTGGACTCATTTGCTTTAAGCCATTTCTCAACATCGTGAAAAATGAGGTTCAGTGTGTGTGACGCACACCTTAAGTGTGGAGGGAGAGAAAACTGTCCATCAGAATGTGTGGAGAGAGCCTGCTCAACATCAGTAAATGTCACCTCTTCATCTTCCTCTGACTCCTCATCAAAATCTGATTGTTCGAACATTTTAAAAGCTTTGATAAAATTGGACCCGTTGTCTGTCACAATTAAGTCCATAAGCAGAATGTACTTGCTCGATTTCATTGGCGATTACATCATACGTGTGTCTCCCTCTAACTCTTTTACAAGCTAATGCAGCATGTCCACGTACAAAAGTAGATGGATCAATCCAATGTGCCGTCATTCCGAGAAAACTTTTGTTATGGCTCGTCCAAATGTCGGCAGTCGTGGAAATATATTCCAAACTCTCGAATGTCTTCTTAAGCTCAATTTCCATATCTGTGTAACACTTATCTAAGTAAGACGAAAATGTTTTTCGATCAGGCAGGACTTCCTTTTTACCACACACAGGTATTTTGTTTAATATGCGCCTAAAAGACGGCGATTCTACCGTACGCAGCGGTAGCATCTCTTCCACTATGTAGCCTGCAATTATTTTTTTTTAGTTCACCTTCGGACACTTTGTGCACTGCCGATGTAAAATCAAGCTTTGCCTGCTTAGCAGGGGTTGCCGCAGTGTTATCTGTCGATGAACATGGATCACTCAAAAGTGTTTGTCGATGCTGCCTTGTCAAGTGCTTCAGTAGATTACTTGTGGAATTGACAGCGGCCGATAGTTTTTTCTCACCAGGACATAGTTTACATTTTACAGTAATGTTCTTGTCTACCTGTGTTAAAAAAGTGAAGTAATTGGAATATTTCCATTTGGCAAAACAGCCACCCGGTTCAGCTGACATCTTCTACTTCAGGGACTACCAGCCAACTGGCGCGAACTCACGCACAAATGTAATACAGCTGATGATTTTAAAGAGGCAGTGTTCACTTTTACCTTTTAGACGATAAATTTAGATTTTAAATTCAATATTGATATATACAAAACTGTTGAAATTATTTACAATATGTATAACGCAAGTACATTATAAGTAACTGTAATTAAATTACCTAAAAATTAAGAGTAATCCCTTACTTTACTTTTTTCAGTGGATAAGTAATTTAATTAAAGTAACGCTTTACTTTTTACGCGTTACAAACCAACCACTGGATCCTAACTCCTTCCCCATCCCAACTACTGGCATACAAAACAGTTGCCTGCCTATCAACCACTGGCTCAATGAGAACTTTATCCTTTGTCACGTTTAGAATGCCCGTTTTGTTAATTGACAATAATCACTCTGCTTCACTGTCCATCACATAGCCGTATTTCTGCTAAATGCAAAAGGGACTGGGTAAACTCCATGTTGAGTTTACTGTGCTGGCGGAAGTAACGATACACTGCTTCGAGTCGTAACGGAAGTTGCGTGACTCAGTGAAAGGGCCCCCTAATAGGCTCTAACACATGATCATACTATAAATATGCTGCATACCTGAATATTTTAACTACAGTGTTTTTCTTTCATTTTCCGCCGACTGCAGCCGTCAAACGTAACTCTTCGGCGAGGCAAAGCTGATGGCTATTTGTTGAAATGCGCTTTAAAGCGTTTACTTGATAACTTGTGTTTAAAGCGCCACTCAGCGGTCAAAAGCTACAAATGCATTTTGCAGACGCGTGGGTAAAAAGCACACTCTGGTTGTCTACCTACTGTACATCGGAAGAGACAGCCTCTTCTAGTGCAGCATCCACCATGGTGATAGCAAGCACCCCAACTCCAGCACCAAAGAAAACAAGGAGGAAAAGTAATCCCGTTTTTAATTTTTTAGTGGAAGAGTCCCAAAAGGAGCAGAAACGCCATGAAGAGAGCGAGGCCAAGACTGAGAAGTTTTTGAATCTCTTCGAAAAAATTATAGACAAATTGTAGTTGTCTTTCATGTGCGTTTCAATTTTTCAAAATTCTTACAAAGTTCATAGTTTTGAAATTTGCACTATTGTTAACAAGCTTCCTTGCATAACTGTACAGGTGTGTTGTTTATATTTTTTTATACTTTTAACTAACTTTTTTATATGCTGTTTTGTATTTTATAATTATTTACAGAGTTTTTATATATTCAAGTGCAATATTTTTGTTTGCTGTGACTGGATATTCTCCTACCTCCCTATACAGATTTTTATACATTTGAGGCAATAAAAAGCAATATTGCTGTTTATTAAAAGAGGTGGTTTTTCAATATCAGTACATACCTTGGAAAAGACACAGAACCATGCTATATTTATGAAAAACCTTATTCCAACCACACACACAGATATAAAGGTAGGAGAGCGCCTCAGATTTCATCAAAAATATTTTTTATTTGTGTTCCAAGATGAACGAAGGTCTTACGGGTTTCGAACAGCACGAGGGTGAGTAATTAATGACAGAATTTTTTTGGGTGAACTAACCCTTTAAGAAATGAACTATTGTTTATTATAGCTAGTAAAAACTTTTCTTTTTCTTTACGGAATTGATTACCATTTGTATAGTTTGAAACTATCGTGTGGTAGCAAACCATTCTTTCTGGGCACTGAAGATAACTTTCTACTGACATCCGACAACCACCAGGAGACAGATGCCCCGGGGCCCCTGTTGAACTGCATCATACATAGTCATGCTCAGGAGGCATGAGGACCATGTTGGAGAACTTTCACATGCTTTGGAGGAAGAGTAGGGTAACATCTTACAGTAAAAACGGGCAAATGTGCCGCAGTCCATGAGGATTAGGTGCACTGTATATTAATGATCATAATTCTACTGAATGTCAACTGACACCCTGAAGTGAACATTTGATGACATTGAGACATCAGGGCTCAGGGGGGCTCTGTTCCTCGCTCTCCCTGAAGAGACAAGTATTAATCTTTATTTATTGATTTTTCTCTTTTTTTTAAAAGTTGATTACAACTTTAGATTCTATGACTAACATGTACCTTACATTCATTATATTAACATCAACTGTCATATGTAACTAATTGTAACTACTCAAATTGTTATTTATAATTGTTAGACAGATGTAAGTACTCAAAGGCTAAATCCATGTTTGTATTTCTTCCAGATGATCTGTCTGAACTGCACTACTGTGGCATTGAAGATTGACCATCAACTAAGAGCATCTTTAGTGAGTCAACAGACAGCAACAAACAAAACACATTTAAGGTTAAATCGTTTTTTTAATCACTCTCAAAATGTTGGAGTACACAAATTGTCTCTGTGCAGCATGTTTTTAAATTTACTAGTGCACACACATGTAAAGTGTAATCGACATTTTTTGGGGTGGGGACTGTGCAATGTCCTTCACACACCATTATGGTATAGGCTTTATTTTTACTTCTATTACTATAATTATTTCAACAATTTAAAATTTACTTGTCCTAATTTAATTTAAAATTAATGTTCGAATTTGATAAATATCTCTGTGTACATATACTAAATGTGCAGTTTTTCTCTTTCTGAATAAAGTTCACAAAAGCTTTAAAACACCTTACACAGTGTCATCTCAACTTGATGTCCTTTTTTTTTTGGAAAAAAAAAAATATGTTAGTTTGCTTTTGAGCCACTTGTTAAAGTTAAAGTAATTGCAATGAATCATCACAATAAAAACAAGTCTTTTTTTACTAATAATGAATACAGTATGTTAAAAAAAATCCTTATTGAATTTGGGGGCCTTGATGTCTGTTGCTGTTCACATCTGACTAAATTATAAAACGGGAGATCTAGGAGGCGCCACGTAGGATTTAAATCAAACTTCACTTATCAATACATACATAAAACACGTGCATATACACCTATAAATTACACATATACATGGATGTTCAAAAAATATATATGAAATACACGTGTACACTAATATGAAATCCATACCAATACATCTTATGTTAGTAATGAATGCATATGCACTTGTGAATAACTTGCCTATGCATATAACATGCGACCATGCATACACCTAGCGACACTTGCTTAATACATATAAACTTGATCCATGCATATACACCTATAAACACTCGCACATAAATATAAACTCGATGCACGCATACACATCCATAAAACACTCACACATACATACAAAATAAAATTCACAAACGCAGCATATTGGAATCAGACCGTTGGAGTTTGCAGAACTCTCTAACTATGAGTTGAACACACTTGTCAGATATTCTGGGCAGTCTCCGGTCTCGCTCCATCCGCATCCAGCGTTGGAGGGTGAGACAAAGTTTACCTTTGTTTAGACAAAGGTCCTATTGGAAGGTCACTCAGGCGTCGATGTGCTGTCAGAAGAATTGATTCTGTGCAAACTCCTAACCAACTGTGGTATGTCCAGCAGTTATTTGACAACTTCATTAAAATATCCCTTAAAATGAACTAATGTTAATGAATTAAGTTTTGTGTTTATGTTGTAATATAAATCATCCCGCAAAAATCATGTAAGCTACACTTTTACTAAACAATGGTTAATTTTCCTAAGGGGCTATTCCACGTGACATTATAAAACAATTAGAACAGTACAATTAAACACTTAATAAATATAAGCTACTAGTGAGTGATCTCTCTCTTGACAGGCATATAGACGGAAACCATAAACTGGTCAGGCTGGTTTTCCACAGGTGTGTTGATGGATATAGCTGCACCATTATTTATCTAGACTGTCTGAACAATAATAGAGCATTAAGTGCTCTGTCTTTTTTCCAAGAAGGGGTTCAAAACTTTGGATTGCCATCAAGGGTTAGATGGCATGGAAAACTTAGAGGTTGCACGTTACATGTTAAATAGAAGAAGACTAAATGGAGGTAGTGTCATTATGAGCCGCAGTGTCCATAATCAAAGGATTGAACGTTTATGGGCAGAGCTGAACAGAGTTGTTTGAGATTATTATTCAGACTGGTTTACTTTCATGGAGGACCAAGGTATACTAGACTCTCTGTGTGAGCTTCATGTATTTTGTTTGCATTTTATTTACAAACCTTGGATCCAGAAGGCAGTTAGGGAATTTAGGGACATGTGGAATAACCATGGACTGTCAACTGAAAGAGGACAAACCCCTCTGCAGTTATGGCACAGGGGTATTGTTAGTCATATTGGAATCAACAGCACAGCTATATCTGGTGTGTTAGAGAGTGATGAACATTTTGACATCAATGAAAACAGACCAGCTCCTGAACTACAGAGCAGGAATAATATAATAGTTCCTGAAAACTTTTACTGTACCGCCCAAATGACACTACCATGGAAAACATTCTGGATACATTTAACCCATTACAAAATGATGGAAAATCACGGAATTGATCTGTTTTTGGCACTTGTACACTTATTGGAAAGACAAGTGTTGACAAATGTTGCATTAAGGCAATGCTAGTCCTCTTAAGCATTATCCTATAGTTAAAGGTTTAAACAAGTACTGCTAAGATTGATTCTAACATTGCTGAAACTTATTTAATAAAGAGTTGTTCTTAGACTAAAACAATGCCTCAAAAGCCTTTGGCACAACATTAACACATCTTAGCATTTAAAAGTGTCTCTTACTCCTTGCCAAATCCCTGGGTATTATTAATGGCAAATTCCATGTTGCTTTTAAAGGCACCATATCTGCTATATAATGGCAGGCGAAGGCAGTTGATGCATGTATTTGTAACTGGAAATCTTTGAGGAGTTTCTGTGTTATGGTGAAAGGCAGTAGAAGGCTGAGGATGAAATCCAATTTGTGGGAACTGAACGGCTCCTGTAGCAATGCTAAATTGCTCCAGCCGCTTTGACCGCCTCCTCTGAGTTTAACGAAGAAAACTAAATATCCACAATTATACTGTCACGTCCTGGACGTCTTCGTTCTGCACCTTTGATTAGTTATTCAGTTCACCTGTGTTTGATTAGTTGTCATCCTCAGCTTCCTGTCCCTCGTTATCTCACCCTACTTAAGTTCCCCTTTCAGTTCAGTTAGCTGCCGGTTATTAGTTGTGTATGCTGCTTGTGTTATCCTGTATCTGCATCATCTTTGATTACAATTAAATGTTATTTGGATTACGTTTGTCTTCGTGCGCCTTCCTTCAACAAGAGCGTGACATATACAGTGTATTTGAAAGGAAAAAATTAAACTGCAAAACTGTTGCCATGTTATGACATAGATAGCCCATATAAAAACTGCAAAATGTTAATATTTAAAAAAGGATCATAAAAATTGTATTTCGTTTTCTATTTAGTAGTACTGCCCTGACCAAGCTATTTCACATAACAGATGTTTTACATGTAAATTTAGAAACATTCAATAATTTTCAGAATCTTGAGATCAAGAAGTTCAAAACACCCAAAAGATAAGAGACCACTCATTTCTATACTGTAGATGTCCCTCGCGGACAATTAACACTTCTTATTTTTTTGTGAATAGTTGTGGTCATATGCCTCTCATGTTTTTTCCTGACCTGGATTTCTAGTTGTCTTGTTTTGGCCGCAAAGGGAAGAAAAGAGGGTAGCAGACGGGTGGAGAATTGTTTTCCTGTTAATATTTGCATCACTTAATATTTGAAACTTTAGTAACTGATGTGTATAAATCTATCCTTAGTGTGAAAAGATAAATCTCTACATCATACCTCACTGTTGGAACAAGCTCACAAATGCAGATAATGGTGGAAAAGCATACACATTGTAGGATTTTTTAAAGTGCTGTGGACAGTTTAATGCCTAATAAAACAAGACATTCATGAACAGCTATCATGAAGTTCAAAAACATACAACACATAAAATTGAGAAATTTAGAAGTGTCTGTACACCTTTGAACTGGGTTATTTTGGTAAATTCAAGTATTATTATTATTGTTGTGTTATGTGAAATACCTCATTCAGGTCAGTGCTAAATAAAACAATGTAATTCATATGATCCCTCGTATGAAAATATTATTCATTTGATCGGTCTTTTTTAATTAATGGCAATAAGTCAATGATGATCTGTAAAGTAAATTATTATCCCCTATCATAAGAAACTGAAAATTGAGCTAAAATGCACGTTTTGGCACCTGATGTCAATCCCAAGATCTCTCACACCACACATTTGTATTTACCATTCTTTTTTTTATGATCAATGCTGAATTTATGAGAATAACAACTGTTCCACTTCAAACGTGATTCCTGGCTTCGTCCCACAAGCACCACAGCGAGCTGATAGAGATCATCAGAAACAAGGGAGGAGTTGTCAGAGAGAAGGCCTGGAATATACTGAATGTGCTTGATTGACATCATTGCCGTTTTATGTATAAAGCCGCTCATGAGTAAAAGTTCAGTCGTACCGTTTATCAAATCACAATGGCGTAATTTTACTCTATACTTAGAAATAAAGCGTTAAGAGTGATTTCATAAACACTGATTGGCTTCCTCACTCTGTCTCATCTCCCCCAAGTAAGCGTAGGTGTGGTGGGCGAGTCGGGGGCACACGATGGGGTGGGGGGGGGTGGATGCGGCACACTGGTGGTGGATGAGGAGATCCCCCCTTACAATGTCAAACGCTTTGAGTCCTTAGAAAAGTGCTATATAAATGTAATGAATAATTATTATTGTTATTTATTATTATAATAAAGCTTCCAGTTTTAATACGAGGGTCTTAGCTCCAAAATTATTTTAAGAGTGCTGGAGGTATGTCTTTTTGTTACTGATGTTAGGGATCAACCCGAATCGACAATCTTAAGATTTTCGTCAAGACAGGGTAAACACGAGAGCCGCATTCCACAGAAGGCCCAAGACACCGGATTGTTCGTAAATCAGCTCCTATCGCTAGCCATCGAAGCAGTCCACCACTACATCTTGGAGTACTCACAGGCATTTAAGCAAAAGCAACTTCTTGCATGATTCCACTGAGATTGACAATTTTCGAGGGCAATTTATCAAGATTAATGTCAAGAGCTGCAGCAGCGTCCATCACATGTAACCAGTGTATAGGTACTCATTGTTCACGAGCTCTCGGATGACTTACCCCACCTAGAGAACAAAAACAGATTGAGATTCCTTGGATACCTTGTTTTACCTCTCTGGTCTTCCCAGAACATGTCCACATACATCCCACAGAATGGACAGAACGGCCTTTCCCTGTAAATATGCTCTAACTGACACTAAAAGGACTTAAGTGATTGATGGTTGTTTAGGTCTAGGCAATTGCACATATTGCTGTAAACTTGGATTTCGCATTTTCATTCTCTTAAAATCATTCTTTCCTCACTTTCTCTCTTTCAGCAACTTGTTTTCATGTGTTCGATGTGTGTATATGTCTTAGATTGACCAATAAGCCTAGTATAGTGCAAAGAGAAGTAGCTGGTGTGTGGGCGCACAGGAATGGTCGGAAACGGGCCACGCGTGGGACCCTAATTATAGGGGTTTGCACACTAGAGTGGTGGGGGGGGGGGGCTCTATTAAGATCCATTGCAGAGTTGATGTTATACTCATTCAATGAATTGCTGGCCAACTCAGTGATCAGCTGTTAAACAGTGATTCTGTCCAAATTCCCTATAAAATCTTAAATTAATCCCTTTGAGCTAAATTGACCTGTTTTCCTTACATGACCTAGTCAGAAATTCCGAAATTGCGTTTTTTGGCAACTGGGAAAATGCAGCAGTGCACCAGTGATGACTTGGGCCCATCACAGTCCACAGTCAGCAGGGTCTTTAATAGCACTATTGCAGCACTAACCACTCCAAACATAGTAAGGCAGTTCATTGACTTCCCAACTGACCTTCAAACTTTACGGCAAAAGCAAGAAGCTTTTATGAGAATTGCAAGCTTCCCCAGAGTTGTTGGAGCCATCGATGGCACTCACGTTCACATAATTTCTCCAACTGTAAATGAGGAGGCATACGTCAATAGAAAAGGATTCCACAGCATCAATGTTCAAGTTGTGTTTGATGCCGCTTACAAGATCCTGGATCTTGTGCCAAAATGGTCAGGGTCAACACATGATTCTCGGATTCTTTCTGAGAGTGGCCTCACTGGGTTATTTGAACAAAATTATGTTCGCCCCATCATCTTGTGGGTGAATAAGCGAAAGTCAAATTCAGCAGCATCCGAGCCCCCTTTGTATCACGAAGTAAAGTAGCCATAGGATGGGTGTTGAAAAATCGGGTAAAAGTCTGCGCTTATTATACACCACTTTGAACCTTTTGTCGACTGACTTGTTGTGCAACGTGAGTCGCTTTTTATTCCTTACAATGTTTTCAGAACGAGCCATGATGTATCGAGTGTCGTCGCGAGACGTCACATAGCCGGTAACCAGACCTATCAGAGTATCTAAACGGATAGCTTGGGAATTTTTAGCGTTCAGAGTTATACCCTTAGCCTTCATGCACACTTTTCCTTTAGATGTGCGATAGCCATACGATTTGGGACCGCTAGAGGCAAACTCTGTGATGTAATCGCCATCACCTATTTCATCAGTCAGTAACCCAAATGATCCCCCAGAGGGGGTATCCAGTCGCCGTCCCTAGACAGGAATATAACGGAGTCGGTATCGGAGTATAACACCCGGTCGCCGAGTCTGTCCATCAGGTCGTACAACTCTAACCGGGCGTGAGCCGTCGTAAACGCCCCTATAAACACGTTAATGTTGCGAGTCTCACAAACATCCCCTTCGGGACGACAATGCTGGACGAGAGCCACATCGTCTGAGACGAATGTGAAATATTTCAGGATATCGGTCTTACCAAAAATGATTTGTGCGAAATCTTCAGGGTCTTTCACGAGCAGGGTTTGCGGTAAATGTTCGCGCATAGAAAATCTCCCCCATAACGAATTAAGAAGTAATTTATTGATAGACCTCTGGGCGGGGTTGTGACTGATTTTTTCGGGGTCAAGTTGGATCCCCTCTTTTTCATAATATCCAATGATGTAATTCTCTTTGTCCGCGTCCGAGACTACGTTTGACGGGAAACCGGACGCTTGCTGTTTCAAACGTAAAAACGTTTTTACGTAATCGCAAAACAGCGTATCTGACTGCTGTGGGAAATGCCACACTTCGTCGACCTTTGCCACCACATACCCCTTCTCGATCGCTTTTAAAAGTTCGATGCTAACCCAGCACCCTGAGAGAGCCCTCTCCTCGTCCGTGTGTGTGCAACTCGTTGTCTGGTTTTCAGCGTGTGCGCATGTTCGACATAACGGGAACATTAGTTTCCCGCCACAGCGGTACGGTAAAACCGGATGTAGTAATTTGCGTGGAGGGTACACAGTGGCCGTAATATAATATAAGACCGTAATAATTCTCAATCGGTTCAAAGTCACTGAAAATTATATCGGGGTGACCGATCGGATAGCTTTTCCTGGCCTGGCAGAACGGATATAAGCTGGTGAAATCGACATAACTTATTTTCTCCCCATCAACCGTTTTGTGGTACAGCTTATAAGCGTTCGTGTGTCTGCCAAAAAGCAAATCTCGGGGTTTCAGTCTCACGGGGGCCGAATAAATACTCATAAATTCTTTCACCGAGGGGTCAGTCTGTTTCATTTTCAGCCACTGACATTCCCATAAAATTTCCACTTTTACCCCGTAGGCATTTTGCAGAATTTCCACTTTGTCGTCAGACTGTCTCCTGAGTTCGCCGTAGGGTACGTGCGACAAGGGGTGCGTATGATCGGGGTCGAAGCGACATTCGTGACCATGATGGAGACAACCGTGGTATTCTAAACCATACCTCGATCCGTTCTGTTCGTAGTAACCGTCTAAAAAGTAACGACCGATCTGCATCTCACCGTGGTTTAGAGCGTGATGAATGTCGACGTTTTGGGTCTTTTTTACATATTCCAGCCATTCGATCGAACCGTTTGAGTAAGTCTTACTCTGCTGGACGTACACATTATTATGCGTCAGAGCCAGAGTGTCTCTGGCTAGATATCGCATCTTGAAGACCCCCATACAACAGCTAGCAAGCGTTGTAAAGCTGAACGGATCAAGTTCAGTACACTCTATAAACGCTTCTCTGTATTTCATGCAAGCATCCCACAATAAGACAACGTCGTTCACTCCGTACTCGCGCACCTCATCCCTGAAGCGAAAGACCTTACCCGTAACAGTACCATACCACGCATTAAACTTGGTCTGGTCTTTATCGGACATGTTGTCATACCCAAAACTTTTTGTCGGGGTAGGGTCCCACATACCTCTCATTTTCACGCCAGTTGAAATGATGGGGGAAGTAGCCTTGTTTTCCCGCGTGGGGGTCGTTGTCAAATTTTAGGCAGCGGGTGTCTTGGACAGCGCCATTGGTATGAAGCTGTAGCTATCGATGTATCGCTGAGCAAAGGCATCGTCGTACATGAAGATTAATTTACATCCTTGCATGATGATGTCGACCGTAAGCCCTACTTTGCAAAAATACTCCAGAATTAGGAAGGAGTCGAATCTGGACGCGTAATGGGCTATGAAACAGTATCCTTTGTATCGAGGGCGTCTGAACCGGGTGATTAGACGATCTATACAGTCGGGGCCTTCAGCCACAAATTTCTTGCCTTTAAAAGTGATTGTGCAGACGAAATTAGCGACGTGCCTGCCGTTTTCATAGCACGTTTTGAAGTCATAAAATATATATTTTTTGCTAGACCCTTTGGGAGCTTGGGGTTGTATGAAGCATCTATGTACCCCTTGGACCGGTAGATCCTCGCGGCAATGAATGCAACGGATGGGGGTGCATTGATGTTGTTTGTCGGTGCATCCTGTAATTTTGTACCGTCTATTACATAGCTTGCAATATTTTATAACATCGCATGGTATCTTTTCTTGGCCTATGGGTATCTTCTTATGCATGTCGTAGCAGTAGCTCGATTTACAATAGCGCAGACAATCGGTGCAGTGAACGACTGTTTTAGGGTGCTTGTAGCAATCTCGGTCGAAACAAACGTTGCAAATGTGTCTACAACTGTGATTTCTGCGGCTTGAGTACCCTTTAAAGCAAAATTCACATACATAACCTGTACCGATGAACGCTGTCAAATTCAATATTATATAGTAATGCTCGTCGTGCAAGTAAAGGCATATTGTTTTCGGATGAGGCTCCTCCTGATTTTTGAACGTTTCTAGCCCCCCATCGTTCGACCTGTAAAAAATGACGATTTTGATGCCTAGCAGATTTTCAAACTTAGCTATGTCATGAAGACCTATCGGGTCTTGACTAGTGAACCTGGCGTTGTTTTGGATAACGGCCGCATAACTTTCCAATTCGCTCTTGGGTAATTGGGGGTCGAGAAAATGGGCCAGGCAGATAGCCAAACATATTTTATTACCGGTATTTACAGGATTGAATAGACTCATCTTTTTTCTTTTGATAACCTGGTCCAAAGCCAGTTCTGTGAGTTTACGACGTCCTCCTCCTTGTCTGTTCATGGCTACATTAGCTTCAATTTCATCAACCATCAGCCTTTCATTGCTTTGTAAAATTTTTTCGATTTGTTCTGTAAATAGATTAATGTCATAATTATTTCCGGGGGTTAAAACGGCGTTAACGGACGAATTAAGGCTAGGGGCCGTCATAACCAAGTTGATTACGCTAGCATCACCTCCGATCTGTCGGGCAAATGACACTATTTCATCCATGGCGTTGTGCAAGGAGACGTGATACGATGCTAAATCTGTAGACATGATCTCCCTCATATTCATAGTCCTACGTAAATCCACGCTGTTAAAACGCGGTCGCGGTAAAACACAAAAGCCGTTTACGGTACCGCCATTACGTATCGCTGCATCGATGATCGCCCGAGTTGTACCGGCAGGGTCCGCTGTTCTGCTAGTTGAGGGTCGCTATGAATCAGAAGCGGCCTCGACACGGTGAGTCAGAGGTTGCTCGGCATCGTTATTACCTGCAGGGGGTGCGGTTCTTCTAGACGATGAACGTTCGGTAGCAGAAGTGGTAGTTGATGAATGCATAGCACCGGCAGGTGTAGAGTCGGAATCTGTTAATGCGCCACCGTTTTGGACATTGTTTTGTTGTAACAGCTGGTTGTGCTCTTCTAACATAACGCACAAATTCAAATTTAGGGTCTGGTCCATTTCTATTTGTTGCAAATAACAAGCATTTAGCATAGTGTAATTAGGAAATGGCCCTATCACATCTGGGTGCGAACTTATCATTTGTTGTAATCTATCGCATAGCGTCATATTATCAGGAGCATTTTGTATTTGCAAATCAATTATACTATGTAGCGTGTCAGAAAGAGCTTTGTCTCTGTCTAGATCTCTGGCATTCATTTTTAAAATTATTACAGACAAAAAATATAACTACTTATTTATAAAGACAACAGAGTTTAAACCATACACTGGTAACATCAAACTGATTAAAGACAAAAGGTAACAAATGTTTAAACCATACACTGGTAACATCAAACTGATTAAAGACAAAAGGTAACAAATGTTTAAACCATACACTGGTAACATCAAACTGATTACAGACAAAAGGTAACAAATGTTTAAACCATACGGTGATAAGATCAAAGTGATTACAGACAACAAATAAAAATAAAATATATTTTAAAAAAAATACAGCTTACGAATGTATGGCTACGAGATTAACATGAAATAGCACTGTGCAGATATCGTCAAAATTATAGTCTAATACTGATAATAACAAATCGGCAACATTAAAAATTGCTGGTGTTTACATCATTAAAATCAGCAACAATAAGAACGTTATAGAGCAATTATCTCCTCATTATAAAGTGATTTAGATTGGCGACAAGATCCACCAAAAGTCTCCTCTCACGCAACAGCTCGCGAAGCGTGTCGTGAACTGTCTCAAAGCTTTCGTGAACCGTTGTTCTCAATTGACGTAACCCGTTCGTCACGTTGTCAATTTGATTCGCATTCGTGGCTAGGTCGATATCGTCCAATTTATTAATTATTTCATGAAGGAGTACCTCGTGCCTTAGGCTCGCCGACCTGAGTTCGTCACCAACCGTTTCTGCATCCGCATCCACGATCGATGCTGCTGCTTCTTCTTCTTCTTCTTCACTCCATGCATACGGTGTCTGACTCCTTACCGTCTCGCTCTCATTGTCTCGCTCACTGTCACTCCGTCCCACTCACGTACTTGTGTGTTTGACCAGAGATCGACATCATCCAAGTCTTCACGTTCTACGTCTGAAAAACAATAACAGGATTAGGGAAAATAAAACGTAATACGGGCGGTACTTCTATTAAATAAATTACTAAATAAATGTAAAATATCTTGTAGCCGAAATGCTAAATAAATAAAAGGTATTATTATGAATAAAATAAGTGAATGATAAAACACTTATTAATATTTAAATAAACCAAAATATTTTGAATAAATAATTATCAAATTATGAATAAACCAAATGATAAAGATGATACTGTTTAAAACGTGCTATGACAATTGTCTCTGCAGTTAAAGGGTTAACCTCCTGAGACTGCAGCAGTTAAAGGGTTAAACTCCTGAATACATAATAATTTTGGAATATAGTATTTTTCACATCATTACTTTGTTTACAGGTTTACATTTTTATAAATAAAAAGACGTGCATAGGTTAAAACTAATTATTTTAAAAATCACCAATAAATATGATTTAAATTAATTTAATACCTCAATATAAAAAACAGTCAGTGTGTTTACTCATTTTATGTAAACAATTTTCAAACAGGATATTTGTGAAATCATATATTATTACTATTCACTATATAATGTATAACAAAAATAAAATCTTTGTTTTGGAACTCTGATGTTGCTATCACTATCTCCCTGTGACTAAACCGTTTCGGTCGTGTGACAATATGCAAAAAATGATATAAAACACAGTCAATAACAGCGATATAAAGTTTTATAAGAGAAAAAATAAATAAATAAAATAAACCTTATTTTATGGTGTCAATCGATAGCATCCGATCTCTGGATTCTGTCATCCAGCACTGCTCTACTGTCGTAGCCAGCTGAGTTAGCGCATGGGTCCATGATAGCAGGATCACCCGATGTTAAACGATCGCTCATACTTGAAAAATTATGAACTAGGGCAATATAATAAAACTTACCGCTCAATGATGCGTTCGAATCTCCATCGTCGGTCCTTATTACTGGAGAAACGATCGCTATTTTAAGACATTTTGCCGGTCTCGCTGCGGTTGTTCGTGTTGACGTGCTAGGGGCCTCTGCGTCATCTGAGTTACACCTCTTCCGGCTCTCCTGGATGACGTTTTCCACACGACGGCTCTCCTGGATGACGTTTACCTCTGGTTGCGACGGACCAAATCCTGGCTGAGTTATAAGCTCCAAAAATTCTAGGAATTAAAATATATCTATATAAAATAAGATAAATATAATATTGCAGTTTAATAATAGCACATAGATAGAAATAACTCACCTTCTCCGCAGACGTCGACTAATGCAGCTCTTGCTAAAAGTCACCAATAAAAGTAAGTTAATAATGAATACCTAAATATATATATATATAGATATCCCTAATATATATATATATATATAATATATATATATCTTATATCTAAAATATTAGGAATGTATCGAAACACATTAATTACCAAAATGATCTATTTCGTCGAATGCAGAATATTCCACACCATATTGTCTTTGCACATCTGTGAAATTATAAGCCTATTTATCAATTGTAATCAGCTGTACATTTTTTACATTCTTAAAAGCATAAATTAATCTTTAAAATTTGTACTTACTATGACGTTCCTGTGCCATCTTGAATATTGCCGAACAAGTTGTAGAGCAATTGTTTGAAATTGATGGAAGTTTGTTCACAGCTGAATGATTTTTGGAATAGTGCCAAGCAATTTATATGCTCCAGAGCCGAAGTATGGGGCGGAGATAGCTCTGATATTTTCTGCTATTGAATGCTCAGAAATATCTCTCATATCCTGAGGCAACATAACGGTGACACTGGGGTCGCTTGCATCTGCTCGGCTTCAGACAGACAAAGAAGTCTTACGTTCGTATAGGTGTGTAAGGCCTCTATAAGCAATTCCATGCTTGAACAGTTGTCGCTGTGTTTTTAAGTATCTTCAACAACCTTGACAAATCTCTCGCAATCCGGAGCCCCGCATATCTGACCAACGTCCGGTGGTCGCAAACACACAGAGACCTTATGAGTTAAAGTGACCAGAGACTAACCCCTGTGTCCTATAGTCTGCCTGTGTGTGTGTGTGTGAGAGAGAGGAGAGAGACTAACCCCGTGTCATATACGCTGGCATGTGTGTGTGTGTGTGTGTGTGTGAGAGAGAGAGAGACTAACCCCTGTGTCCTATAGTCTGCCTGTGTGTGTGTGTGTGTGTGTGTGTGTGTGTGTGGTGTGTGTGTGAGATAGATAAATTATATAATCTGAGTTATTTCGTTGTATTATTTTCTCATTTATCAGCTCTTTTCTGATTTTCCACAGAAATGGCCTGCTCTATTTATACAAGTATGCTATGGAACTCCACCCGCTACGAACACATGTGGTCCATAGCTGGCCCTGGGCGATCGAGTTCAAACATGACTCATGTCTCAACCATGGAGATCGTGGGCTAATTATGGTGTGACACGATATATTACAAAACCCCATCCGCTGATCATTAAAGGACCATATCCTACTTCATGATGGAGGTCATAGGTGAAGTATGTCACTCCCCGGATATGTGCTACAAACAGATGACATTAAACATCTGCTGAACATTAAAGGACAATATCCTAATTCATGATGGAGGTCACAGGTTAAGTATGTCACTCCCGGATATATGCTAGAGCCAGATGGCTTTGAACATCCGCTGAACATTAAAGGACAATATCCTAATTCATTGCCGAGGTCACAGGTTAAGAATGTCACTCCCAGATATATGCTAGAGCCAGATGGCTTTGAACATCTGGTGAACATTAAAGGACAATAACCTACTTCATTGCTGAGGTCACAGGTTAATCACGGTCATTAAAAAGGTCATAAGGTTAACCCCTAAGGGGGCGGGTCAAATGTCAATGTCATCAATCAAAAAAGATGACATTCCGTGAATCATAAATACTACTCATGCTTGTTTTTTTATAGATTAATATATTACTTTTTTAATACTGAAAGATAGGGAGAGCAAACAGGTGGAGAAAAAGTTACAAGCCCCCCTAAGTATGAAATCCTAGTACTACCCAGGTCTAGGTTATGCGGAGGCTATGCAGGAAAAACCCTGATATACAGATGCCAACAACAATACTTACATATGTGCTCAGGCTTGTCCTTATCATCAAAAAGGTTGGTGCCCCAGGAAGGCCAAATCCTTTTGAGCACTCCTGGAAGCACTCTAATAGCCTATTACATGGCCCAGCCGTTCAGCTAAAAAAGAAGAACTTTGAGCTGCCACCAGGCAGTATTGGCCTCATCTTTGAAAACTGATCAAATAAATCATACTCCTCTGGGAGTAAGGCAATCTGGGCCTGTCCAAATGTTGATGAAGTTTTGTGTTCATCAACCTATCAGAGGGGGAAAGCACAAGACACAGGTCAAATGTAAAAACATGGTAGAGAACCAAAAAGAAAAAACAGATTTTTTTTTTTTTTAGTTGGCTGACTTACCGTTATCAAGCAAAGGCCCTCTTTATTTTTAAGGGGATTTATCACTGCAGCTGCAGTCAGGTTTTCTACAACCCCCTTTCTGTGCCCTGTATTACATACTATGAATCCGACCAAAAGACCATAAACCCTTTCAAGGGATTTGTGGCTATGAGTAGCCTTCAGATTTTCTGCAAAACAAAAGCAATCGGTAAAGAAATGTCTTTTATTGTACTGTATATAGTGCATTATGTGTGTGTAATAATTAGGGCTGCCCCCTAATAGTCGAATAACAGGAAGTGTCAAAGTCACAACAGTCTGGGATGGAGCCGATAATGAACGGATGTCTATGTGTTAATTACAGTACATTGGGCAGGATATCCAAATGCTCACCTATCATTCAACAACCGCAAATACGGCTTATCATCAGAAACATGAAAGTAGTAGCATCTTTACATGGCCGCTCGCTCTAATGTAGACATGTGCCGATATACGGTAATGCAGTACATCACCATAATGAATATGCACAATATTGTAATCTTGGGCACTTCAACATAGCATGAAGCATTAGCATAGAATGCATTTTAAGAATATTTTACCCATCAAGTGGTTAAAATGCACAACAGCACTGTATGTTGCTTCAAAGAGGTGTGTGCTCTGATGTAAACAAGCAATGTGCATGAGAAACACATAGTGAAAGGAGACGCAGTGAATGAAAATTGCCACGGGGTTTTTTTTTTTTTTTTTTTTTTTTTGTTTTTTTTTTTTTTACTATCTACAGTAAGGGCTGATGGCATGACTTGGTACGATGTAACCATGGTTCCCAGAGAGGGAACGAGACACTGCATACACTGCATGAGGAATGCTGACAGCATTGTCTGAAGTACGTGTGAAACAACTCCAATCCTATTGGCCCAAGTAGCCTGGGATGTCACAGGCGGGCACCCAGAAGTATGTGAGCAACACCTTAGCCTGATAATACAAAGACCACAAATAGAGGCTATCTACTTAGAAACCCTAGCAGGGGGAATACAGCAATCTAGATAGGGGCTCCAGGGGACCACAACTTAAAAACCCTAGTAATTGGAGTAGTCACCAATCTAGAAAACAGCTATCCTCAGAGAGCTATCTTCCAAAGGTCTTTAACTGAAGATTGCCAAGACCACAGAGAGTAGGCTATCTACTTAAAAACCCCAACAGGGGAGACAGCACAGTCTAGGAAAGGGGCTCAATGAGACCACTATTTAAATACCCTAATAAGGGGAATAGTCACCAAGCTGGAGCACAGCTATCCTCAAATAGCAGTTTCCTCAGGCAAGGCTGAAGATTGTCCAGACCAAAGAAATTGGGCTATCTACTTAAAACCCTAACAGGGGAGATAACACAATCTAGGCAAAGAGGGCTCAAAAAGATCGCTTCTTAAACCCACGACAAGGGAGCAGTACTGAGCTGAAACACAGCTATCCTCAGATAGCTATCTTCCAAAGGCAAGGCTAAACTGAAAACTGCCAAAACCACAGAGAGAGGGCCATCTACTTAAAAAACCCTAACAGGAGAGATAGCACAGTCTAGGCAAGGTGCTCAAGAAGACCTCTGCTTAAAACCCTAAAAAGGGGAGCAGTAACTGAGCTAGAACACAGCTATCCTCAGATAGCTATCTTCCAACGGTAATTGGGCCGTTCTAGAGTTTGCCTTGACCACAGAGTCCTTCTTGAAGTTTGCCAAGATCACGGAGAGTGGGCCATCAACCCTAATAAGGGGTGATAGCACAGTCTAGTCAAAGGGCTCAAGGAGACCACTACTTAAAATCCTGATAAGGGGCCAGTGACCGAGCTAAAACACAGCTATCCTCGGATAGCTATCTTCCAATGGCCGTAGGACTCAGCACCTACTTGAGAGAGCTTGGGCCAAGAGGAACCCAACCTAGTCATACAGAAGCCTGGCTGGAACACAGCTGCCCTCAGACCGCTATATTCCAGAGCAAAGTGAGAAGTTTGAGCTAGAGTATAACTATCCACAGACAGCTACAGTCTGAGCAGGGGCTGTCCACTTAAAAGCCCTGAGGTGGGCAAACAGTCTACTCAGCCTAACAGGCCAAACTTAGTATGCGGGATTCAGAGGGACCGCCCGTTTAAAAAAAAAAGGCTTCCCACTCCTAATGGGAAAACTTAACACAGGAAGGGACATTCCCCACAAACAAGCTGGGAATACAGGTGTCCTCAAACAACTACATTCCAAAAGCAATGGGCCATTCACTTGAAAACCCTAACAAAGCGGGGAAGCCCATATTTAGCATGCAGGATTCAGGAGAACCGAAAAGGGAAATATTTATGACGAATTATAACTGGTTATGATTCATAATAAATATTTAGATTAGATCTTAGAATTTACTGTAGCAGAATCAATATTACAATTATTTGCTCTGTCCGTCCACCGAGCAGACAATAAAATAATTTATCAATTCAAGGAATGTTTATTTATCTGGCCACGGAACAATAAACTGTCCTATACAGTGCTAGCAGTAATTCTTAGCAAAAATGTAGCGAGGGTTCAAACATTCATTGACTTAGAACTGTGAACAGTAAACAGAGACAAACCGTTGTGAATATAAGGGATTTAATAAATGAAACTATAATTAACATATAACTAACTAAAACATATAAACACAGAAAGAAACAAAGTAAGGAAAAGAGAGAGAAAAGAAAAGAATGGCAGTATTTCACCTCCTTAACCACAACCTTTGGAAAATCTCAGAGACATCCAAATCACCTTAAAAAGGTCACTGAAACTTAAACACGCATCTAATACTTTAAGCGGTTACTTGCTTTGGTTTCGATTGCTGAAGAAGAGTCCGAATGCGGTAGATAACGGAGGTCTTTTGATGAGTTTGTGAGGAGTCAGCTGGAAGTTTTACTTCTGGTTCTTCTGAAGAAGGAAAAGTCCACAGCGACTAATTTTACTTGAAGATAAAAACTGCCGGAAAATAAAACTCAAGAGGAAGATCTTGAGAGTCTTGGAAAGGTGTTGTCTCAAATGAAGAAGAGTTTCTGAGCAAAGATTATTTTGGGCTAATCGCTTTTGAGGGTTCCTATTCTGTGTGGACTGGCCAATACCAGGCGTGAATTTTTGAGCTGGAGAAGTTTCCTTTGTTTCCCTTCATGACTATTTGCATGTTTTATGGCCGGTCTGGAATTTCTGTAGTTTTAACCCAAAATATAGTACAAATCGTATGATGCGTTTCACAATCACATACTGTACATCATTGTTCGAGGAATGAAAAACAGGTAACATTGATACCAAGAAACAATAATCTGGAATAGATTAAACGAAAGATACATACATACACCTGAATATCAGTGTTTTATGGCTTTAACTAATACAAATAACGAGTGGTAACTCAGCTAATCTAATAGGGAAACGTACAAACAACACATGCAATATACCAGATATATTTGTAGAGTATAATAGAGTAACGGTCTTTATGTGTGTGTGTGTTTGTGTGTGTGTGTGTGTGTGTGTGTGTTAGTTTACTTGGCCAGCCAGGCCCATCGGGGTCATTTACAGCTCTTTGGACCGTGTTTGAAGTCAGATGGGGGAGATGATAGTGGGGGGGGACTGGTTAGAATCTCCTTGATGGCGAAGAACCATCTGGCAATTTAAACCCCCATTAAAAAGTAAAGTCTCTGACCAGAACTGTAATTTATATGCAAATGTCAAAAGGCTAAAAGAGTCTCTTAAGCCATAAACACCCCAAAGATCATGCATGATTCTACGCAGACGCTACAAAGGTATCATCTTCTGCACTCGACTCCTGAAAGGGGGAGGAGCAGAAGAGTGCTGGCTCACAAGCCCTGTCTATGATCCTCAGAGATAATGATGGGTCAGACCCCTTAGAGGTAAAGAAGACCTAAACCAGCTTAGAATGAATCTTCTGAAAGCTGCTGATGATGCCCACGCCTTCCTGAACTCACAGACCACCGCCTCAATGGATATATCAAAGGAGCCTGGAAAGTGAATCTAACTACAGATGTAACATCACAACCATCATGGCCACCAACACTCTCACGCATTGGCAACAGAAATCTGAGTGAGGCACAGCACAACAGCTGTCTCAGGGGACACCCCTAAACCAATCTAGGTCACTAAAACAGAAAGCTCACAAGCATCTCTCCATCTTAATATATCAACACCCATTGAGACTCTCAACACAAAATAATATGCATGTTAGAGAGACATATTAGAGTTGAATATAGCTCTGCCCGCAATCTCACAAGATCGGGGCTAAAACGACTCAGTGCTCACATTTTCATAGTCATTACAACACAAAAATTATTTGTGGAATCAGGTAACCCGTTTAGAGAGGGTATACGGATCCCACAGATCAAAGCGATCACCACAAGCTGAGCTAAACCATGCCACGGCGACGGCGTGTCCGAACCGCGAGACGCAAACACTTTGTTCTGCATCCCTTGGGAATAGGAACAAACTCATCACAATGAGCATGTTCAGTACCCACGGGCACTGAATGCACATGCTCCTCGCTGAGACAATAATGCAAAAGTCAGAATATGCCCTCAAGTTTCAGAATCTAAACACGGAGGCACACCCTCCCTAAAGCGCTGCTAGCCTCATCAGGAGCTTCACACGCTGAACGAACAGACGGCTCCTACAGACAAAAATTGGTAACGTGTTCTGCAGGCGCCCTCTTGGGTCAATAGGATTGGAGTTGTTTCACACATGCTTCAGACACTGCTCATGCTGGCAGCATTCCCCATAGTATCCGCTAGAGAATGCAGCGCAAAATCCCTAGAAGGTGAACTGCAGAAATGCAGCCATTATCACAGTAACTCTGTAAACAAAGCAGCTGCTCTGCATTCTGAACAGTATTTAAATTTATTTACATTTTTAATATTTTAATCTTAATATTTCAATTTTATGTTTCAAATAGACATTCAGATTTTTGCATTTGCAATGGTGTTCATTGCAGCACCAAATACTTAATAACTTAAAGACTTAATAGGCTATATGTTCAAACGTAAAAATGTTTACATTTTATTCTGAACTGATTGCTATTGTTCAATAACACTACAATATGTTTCCGTCAGCTAACAATAGAACATTAACAAAGAATAATAATATTAGTTAATACATTGCACTATTTAAGTGTTTGTGTGGAGTGTGGAAGCTGAACAGTAGCGCTCACTGCAGGACAGATGTAGACGCCAGTGCAGTCACTTGTTCCTAAAATTTTCCGTCATTTTTGGTCATACAGATAAAAGTAATACATCTTTCGAATCTGTAAAGACTAAATTTTTTCCTGTGCACCCACAATAACAAAAAAAACTTTGTGCTTTTGTAAAATAATGAAAGCAAACAGGGTGCACTTTCTGCAGTCTCGGTCTGTGAACTTGAGCATGTCAAATAATAAACAGAATCTGTGTATACTTGCCTCACAG
Source organism: Sinocyclocheilus anophthalmus (assembly GCA_018155175.1). Lineage (NCBI taxonomy): Eukaryota > Metazoa > Chordata > Actinopteri > Cypriniformes > Cyprinidae > Sinocyclocheilus > Sinocyclocheilus anophthalmus. Next base: position 27,707 of record JADLZN010003488.1, read on the forward strand.
ACATGAAAAAAATGGGCCTATGTGTAGAAAGCTAAATGTCTGCTTTTAAATTAACCAATTCAATTGGAAAACAAATATTCTCAGATTATTTTATCTGCATGAAATATGCATATAGCGGAGGACAGTGGATGCGCATACTTTCACATTAAGTTGACTTACCAAGGTCTTTTGGCAGGGATGTTTTGACCTCTTGCAGAAAGAACGAAATTTGGTCAGCATCAACAATTTTGTCTGTTGTGGAAAGCAAAACAATCAAAAGTATGATATGGCTAATGTCTTATTAATTATTACCTGCCATACTACATTCAACAAATACACTTGCATACTACAATTACAATTAAACAAATACTGTAATTCACCCAAAAATGAAAATGTAGTAAATTACTCACACCTGAACTGTTCTACTTATATAATAAACTTTTATTTGTAACACAAATGTATTTTTTTTAAATCTCCTACTCAATATTGCCTATACAATGACTTGACAGTCGTGTAGTGTGTAATGCCCATTTTGATTACAAACTATTTCACAATATCAGCGATTTTATTTCAACAATATATAAATATTTGTTTTATTGTTATTATTAAAAATAAGAACAAATCACATTCAGTAGGACAAATACAATAAAAAGATACCAATTAAATAAACTTTTTATTAAAGGTCCATCTAGCAGTAGTACACAGGCACAAAATAGTACAGGGTCATTCCATGTCAAATCAACCAAATTCTAGAAACATCCCTGGCTCAAGTAGTTAATTTCATTAATATTAGTGCTGTCAATCGATAAAAAAAATTAACTAAGTAATCGCACATTTTTTCTGAAATTAATTGTGATTAATTGCGATTAATCCCACCTAACATTAAAGTTTTTAAATATACTTTATATTGCAATAATTTCACATTCAATCTTCAAATTAATGTACAAACAAAGACAGTATATTTTTAATTTGTTTAATGGCATCTTTTTTTATGACTGAAGGAGAGTATCACCTTGACTATAGCCATTAACATTACATTCTATTAAGACTATCATTTTACCAGGGGGGGGGGGGGGTTATTAGACTTTAAAAATAACTTCTAATTTAAGTGAACTTAAAACAATCTTCACTTAAACCTATTATAATAAATGTTATATTTAGCTAGCTGTGCCCCTCAGCAGAAATATACCGAAATTGAATAAAGTTATCAAACACTAAAATATAAATTAAATGAAGAATCGTTAACGCTACAAAAGTTATTGATTTCCTCTTTTTCTTTTATTCTTGATGAACAACATAGATTTTTGGCTGTTATTTCTTTAAGAGCTGCTGCTGCTGAACGTGACGCTGATCTTACACGCATTGTATTTTCTCTCAACTCTACCTTTTCTGACCCACTTCAGGTCGGACCCATTTCAGTCTCTTCTAATGAGCTGATGAGTTGAATCGAGTGTGTTAGATGAGGGAGACAGTGCTAGGATGCTCCAGGACAGTTTTGAAAACCATTTCAGAGGCATGTTCTTAATGTAACTAATATATAACATATTACATGCACGCACAGTTTTAAGGCAGCTTTAACTGCCATTTTGGTAACTTCATGACTTAACTGAAACGACATTGCATGCACGTAGTTTATTACGCGCTTTGATATGAATTGAACGCTATGCGCGCGTCGTTCCCGCGCTCATGTTGACTCGCTCCTGGCGCTGAGGTGAAGTGGAGTGCGCGTCTGAAAAGTCTCCTGTTTGATGTGATCGTAAAGACGTTCTACGACTGAATAAATGCACTTCTTGTCAAGAAAAAACTGACAGAAACAGCAGTTATGAGTGGGGTGGCCAACCCTAGGTGGTCCCTGCGTTAACGGCGTTAAATATTTTTAAAGCGTTAAACTGAAAAAATAATCGCCTGCGTTAACGCGCTAATTTTGACACCACCAATATATATATATATATATACAGTATATATAATATATATATATATATATATATATATATATATATATATTTAGTCATTTATTTATTTTTATTTTTTTTGAAGAAGAAGAAAAACACAAATTGTAATAAAAACCAAAATATCAAATGCCATTGATGTATATTTACTGAGTAATCCATTATTTTGTAGAAGGGGTCCAAAATTACAATTTGTATCTCAGATTCGGATCCTAACTACATCCTAGGGCTACCGTATCATGTTTAATACCAACTGGGGGGGGGGGGGGGGGGGGAACTATCAGTGTGGAAGACCTCACATCATTACAGCATTTTTTGTAGTGTGAAAAATAAAAATCTCGCAATCTGAAAAGTACATCTTGGCATTTAATTTTGAATCCTGTAAGTATAGGCATACTTTTACAATAAAAAAAGTCTGAATCCTGAAATGTTATTTGTGATCAAATATAACTAAATATGCATAACGCTGGTCTGCAGAGCATTTTAGCCTACTTTTAAAAGCATTTTACTTTTTAAAATAGATTTTACTTTTAAATGCATCAAATTCTAAAAGCCCCCTGATACCAAGCCTGCTCTTCTCACCTTTATTCACAGGGTGGGGGAGCTGCAAGTTAACACAAACTGGTTTTGCAAGTTTACAAAATGTACACAACTGATCCCCTTTCATTAACAATTGCAAAGGTCGTTCTTGGAATTTCAAGTATTACTGTATTAAAAACCTCTATCTATCTATCTATCTATCTATCTATCTATCTATACAACAATGAGGACTGTAAATATACTCCCTTCATTTATAATAATAACAACAACAAGCAATAGAATAGTCCTGAAATATTATATTGTAATACAATGGCACCTTAAAATAAAATTAGTATTATACAGTATGCATTAATGCTTTGTACAGTACATACACATTTTTAAATGATACGATAAAAAAAAAATAAAAAAAATTGGCCTATTTGATTTTCATGCAAATAGTTTCTGAAGATTTTTTCATAAATTGTTTTTTAAACTTTTCAAAAATTTCTTGAATAACGTACAGATATACAGTGTGACCGTACTGAACATGACTGTATGTTTGTGTGTGACAAGGCCAATGCATTTAAACCGTTCAGTTTAATCACCGTTCTATATTAATGCGCTGCTTTAATTGACACACACAAACAAACACACATACATACACTGCACACAGATCTTAATCGCTCTGATATCCAAAAAGTAACACAGAGCTCAGAAACTTTTGTGCAGCGCTGCACGGCACTTTTATTACGATACTGAATCGCTACATTATATTCTCAAAGCAATGAGGGGGGGTAAAATCGGCATGACAGTAAATGATACAATATTTCCAAAGCTTAGTATACATGTACAAAAAGAAAAATTATTATAATATAATAACAATAATAATAATTAAATGAACATCACATTAATAGAATGGAATATTATAACATCTTAGAAGTATAAACTGTAACAAATTATAACGTGTCAACATTTGATACCACACGGCTTTAACAATACATAAAAACACAGATACATACTTAGGATCACTGTGGTGGACAGGTCAGACACAACATACATTCACCTGCTGTCTCTCTCTCTCTCACACACACACACACACCACCGTCTGGTCCTCTCTCATCTCAAAGGGTCATCTCTCTCTCGCAAAAGGATCGCTGTCTCTCTCCTCATTCTCATACACACACACACACACATTCACCTTCTCTCTCTCTCTCTCTGCATCTCGGTCTGCGACTCTCTCTTACACACACACACACACCCACACACACACACACACACACATTCACCTGCTTTTCTCTCAGGCTGTGGCAAATCCACACAGATCTCGCACCCAGTGCTGCTGTCTGTCCCTCTCCTAATAGTATCTTTGTTTGTTCTGTTTCTCTCACTCGCTCTCTCAAAATGGCCATCTTTGAGAAAAAACAATTTTAGAGTAGTTTGCATCACTGGATATAGCTGTCGGTCATTTAACATTTCTATCGTAAACGTATCGTTAAAAGTTGACTAATATTAAATGATTTGCAGCTTCATCTTACCTCGCTCTCTTTAACGTTAAACTGACGCTTCGCACTCTGCTTCTGTGAACAGTAAACCCCGCCTACTTTGATTTGATTGGCCATCTCAGTCATTTTGACATTGACGAGCGCTGTTAGACCGCTGAGGCTTTGATCTGAAGTGCCTATGTGCAGCGGTCGCGTTAATTATCACACTCTAATAGTATTTATAGCTCCTAAGAGGCTGTGTGACTATGATAAGTTATTACCTCAAAATGTACGTCAGTATGCAGTTTTCTCTATTAAACATTTTTTTTTTTTAGATGGGGACCTTTGGTTGAGTTGGCACAAAATGAACCTACTGATACTGAATAATCAAAAAGCCTAAAAAGCTTTTCACACATGAGGGGGGGGGGGGGGGGGGGTGCTTGAACCTGGGTTTCCAATCCTAAACCTGCTTGTAACCCCGGGTAAAGGAAAATTTCACACTTGTAATTTAGAAGTGGGGTTAGCACCGCTTTTCAACCAGGGTTATGAAAGTTAGCACTGCTTTTGTGGTGTTACCTTTGCATTACGGTGCCAAACCTGTAATAAGTGAAACGAGGTAGTGTTCGAATGTTACAGCGAGATTCTTAGCAACCGACAACCAGTCGTCTGCCTCGTATATTTAAGTGCTTTATACAGCAACATAAACACAGTGTGTTGTGTAGTAGGGAAAAATGTCAAACGGTGACAGAAAATGCAACAATCGGAGTTAAAATGAGACCAATTAATTCTTACCTGTATAGTCTGAAAAGTCCATTCAGGATAAAGTTGATAGTAAAGGCAACTATAGTATATTTGGGGATGCACATTTATGTAAAAATATCACACTGACACTGCAAATATGCAAACAAGACTTTAACCCAGGGTTTTGGAATATACAGTGCGAAACATCAGTGTATGAATACTCAGGATTAATTGTTAAAGGGATAGTTGTCCACGAACGCAAAGGATGCAGAATTTCATTTTTTGGGTGAAATGTGGAGGAAAGATAAGACATGGAGTGAAGGGACCCAAATGCTGTTTCGATGTAACATCATTCCTATAATATCTTCTGCATTTGTTTTCAGCACGAACAAAGAAATGTATACAGGTTTAGAACAACTCGAGCGTGAGTAAATGATGACAGAATTTTAATTTTTGGATGAACTGAAATGTGAAGGAAGATAACCCAGGATTCCCTTAACCTGGGGTTTAGAATGACCCAGTGTTAACCATTTCAAGTGTGAAAAGCCATTATTTGTCAGAAGGGCTACGGATTGATGTAAACTCTAATGGCTAGCTTTTGAATAAGTAGAATGAGTGATTTATAATGTCCGCTCTGGTTTCGTAAAGGATTACAAATGGCTGTCCCATCATATATTATGGCACATAATGATATAGGAGTGATTTTAGATCCAGCCCTGGTTTATACATTGCCATTCAAAAGTTTGGAATCAGTAAGATTTTTGATGTTTTTTAAAGATGTTTCTTCTGTTCATCAGGGCTGCTTTATTTGATCAAAAATACAGAAACACAGTAAAATTGTGAAATATTATTGCAATTTAAAAGAAGTTTTCTATTTTAATATACTTTAAAATTAAATGTATTTCTGTGATCAAAGCTGAATTTTCAGCATCATTACTCCAGTCTTCAGTGTCACATGATCCTTCAGAAATCATTCTAATATGCTGTTCCCCTTCAGTCGGTCACTTCAGTGTTGGGTCGGAACTTCCGGAAGTTCCGACACTAGGGTCACTTGGGAGCCAAGACACCTCTAACAACATTGAGAAAAGGCCAATGAAAATTGTCTAGCAGAATTTGCATAGCTGGACCCACCCCACACATCTGGGTATAAATATGGCAGCGTATCATCTGCTCACTCATTCTGTTCTTCGGAGCCGATGCAGAATCTCATCCAGAGAAGCAGCGTCTTCATTCAACTCTCGTCTCCTCATCGTTGGACCTACAGCACAGGCAGCGGTCTCTACCTCACACAGTTAAGTGCTGTGAGAGTACCCCCTGGGTGCTTCAATGGCGATCTTTGAGAGCGATTCCTCCTAAAAGAGCAATTTTCTAAAAGAGGTACACGGTTGGATTGTGTGTGTTAAAACCAGTTAAACTCTGCGGACCCGGATACGGGTCCAAAATCGCGTTAAAAATGTGTATGCTTCATTTACATAGCCTTCCTTATATGGTATCAGCCCATATATGGGTTCATTTGAAAGCTTGGAGTGTCTTCTTTACAAAGAATACCATTCCTTTTGGTTTTTATATTCATAAAGCAGTCAAATTAAGCTTAGAAATGTATTCGTCCCACACACGATTTTCCGCCTAACCATTGCGAAAACTTTTTACGAAGAATGTGTATTTTATATATTTTTCAAGTCATATATCACAAGAAAGCTCTCATTCTCAGGAATTTGACAATGTAGATTATTTCATTGTGTGACAATCATAGATCGAATTATCTTCAATTGAATTGCGATGTAAAAAAAAAAAAAGAAAAACAGATTTTTTTTAATGTGTAACATTCCTACTCGTAGCACTGCTTCAGTCAGCCTCAAACAGCCACAAATATCTATATACTATTATCTTTTAGATTAGGATCTCTTCTTGCTGAAGGGAAAGGGAAAGATTTCAAACAATACCAGTTTCACAGGTCTGCGGCTTCCATCGTGAGATATTCGCGTCTGTCCATGTTAACTGAAATCCACGCTCTTGAAATAATGGCGCTTTCCATCTCCTCCAGCGCGCGCAGCACGTCTGATGTATAGATAACTGCGGGCGTTTCTGGGCTGCTTGGTCCGATTACATTCACTCAGATCGTGGCCATCACATGACTTTGTGAACGCTGACACACCATACTCTCACCCTAGTGGTCGAGTAGAGGGGGGTCGCCAGCCGGTTCCTCGCAGCTACTGTTTCGGCGGTGTAGTTCATGGATGCGAGATTTGGAGGCTTTTCTCCGCACGGAAGAGTTGTGAGGAACGCGACTCGGATCATATCAGTCTATGGTTATCATATTACAAGTTATATATGATGAAGAACGGTCAGCGGCGCCGTGGAAAGGAATGGGCGCGCGTCTGGTGAGGCTTTAGGAGCGAGTCTCCATGTGTTTTAGAGCTTATTCTTTGTTATGAAACGTGGTAGCACTGCTAGCAATCTGATACACTTGTTTACTGACAGAAAAGTACAGTACATTATGCATTTAAGTAAGTATACAGTAAATATACCGTACCTATACATGGATTATGTACGTGCGGTGTGGAGGAGGGTGATATATGTTTTGTTTGACTCGTCCTGAAATGTAAATTGCTGCCCGGCTACGAAATTAGCTCTTGCTCTGACCACGTTGATTCAGTGTTGTGCGCATGAGAATGCTCTGGATCCAGGAGTGAGCTTATTAGGATGAAATGCTGTGATCACTATCCCAACACAGAATGCACATAAATGGACTGATATAAAGCTGGAGGATATGGATTCTATTTTAGATTGTTATAGACCAGCTATAAATTATAATGTAGACAGTTTTGTGCATCCTGAAAGAATTAAACTGAGTGTAGAGATCACAATATGACAAGTTTGGTCCAATTAGCTTGTGCCATTTTGTATATTACTTCTTAGAAAAACATAAAAATTAAACATAATTCAATTAATAATCAATTAAAGTGCTTATGGCACAGAGTACAATAGGATTGTGGGGTTAATGTGTTTTATAAAGCCTGTTTTTGCAAAGGAAACTCACCATGACACATTTAGGTGCAGAAATGGACAATTTCACTCACTTCACTTATAATGTTCTAACTCCTGTTTAGAAGCTGTTATTTGAAAGATTTTTTTTTCTGGTACTTTTTGGCATGTAGTGGCATCAAACAAAGTAAATTGCAGAGAGCTGGGCCTAATAGAACCTGAATTACAGAATTTACAAAAAAAATGTTTTTTTTGTGTTTATTGTAATTTTTGAAAAATATATAATGTTATTTATAAAGAATTACACTCATATTTTGTAGTTCAAAGGGTTTTCTTTACAATGAAACCATTTTTTTTAATTTCCTCCATTGTATGTGTGTAGGGCAAACATTTGAATTTGAGTATGTTAAATTTAGGTGAAAATACCAAAAACGCCCCAGAGAATAAGTGGTGTTAATCATGCCTTTCCATCTATGTGCTTTTGGTTGCGGGTTTTACATCTCCCTCAATGATCAGCACGATCGCTGTGTTCAGTGTTTGGGCCATGCTCACGCTGAATCAGCCCTCATTGATGGGTCATGTTCCACTTGTGAGGAAATGCCCATAGGCACGTTGCGCTCGTGGCTCTGACTGCGCTCTAGGCACGTTGCGTCCAAGTCACCCCGACTGCTTCCCACTCCGGTCCTTCTACTTCCGGGTACGAGGCTGCAGCGATGTGCGTCTTGGGTGGGGGTGGGGAGCACGAGGTAGCGAGAGTGGTTCTGCCGGGTGATTCTCCGCAGGCTTCTCATTCCTCCCTTGCTTTGTGTCCTCCCATCAAGCTTCCAGGGGCCGGCTGCACCACCTAGACATAAAAAAGCTGGGTGTAAGCCCTACGCTGGGCTTTGCAACGTCCAGCTTTACGATAAATATTTACACCTTGTAACGAATCAGCTCATGGGAAATATGAATAATTAATCATATCTAGTTATAATTAATTATGAATATTTTAGATCCGCTGTGATATTTAGCTGACCTCTCAGGGTCAACTGTTTGTCAATTCTAAGAACGTTAATTTCCTTTGTTAAGGGAAATAACTTTCTTACTGTGCAATTCTACAAAAAGCTTGTAGCATAAATCTTGCATAATAAGAGACTCCGGTTATGAGCAAACAATGAAAACGTCAAGTGTGATACAAGTAAGACATTATTAACTACATAAACACTTAAACTAATCTAACATACTACATAAACACATAAACTGGTCTAACAACCTACATACACACCCTCTACAGTTTGTATACGGGGGGGACGTGTTTAAAGCTTAACTCAGTACAGAAAGATGCATAAGGAATGGAATTTATGGAACCATTTGCATATTTAGCAGATCTACACCTGAGGGAAATGTCAGATTATTAGTTCAAACACACCTTTGTAACAAGGTGAAAATGATACCTAATATATCAATTAATAAGACTAAGTTTGGATACTTGCAAGTCTCGTCTGTCTGAAAGAAAGGCTTGATGCAATCTGAAATTCCCAGTGATCCTTGCTGAAGTTGGTCGATGAAAAGAACCAGTTTGCGTCAGAGTAACTTGATGAATGGAAAAGACAAGGCCGAAGCCTGGCACGAGCTTAGGATGTTCTGGAGCGTTTTTCTCTCACCTCCTCGCAAGTCCATCAAACCACCGCTGGGCGGTCCTGCGTAAACGGTCCCTTTTAAGGTCTGAGAAGATTCACTCCTCTCAGGATGGGCTTGTCCAATGAGGAAGTCCGGAATCCCAAGTGGGAGTTCTGAGATACGTTTTTATGGCCCTTTGTTTGAAAGCATGGTAATTTGCATATGAAACTTGGATCAAAATTACTAAAGACTCTTAGAACACTAATATGTTGCGTAGGTGTAAACATACAATATATACTCTCAATTAGATCATCCGAATACTAATTCATAGATACTAAACATGGTAGGGTTATATATATATGTAAGCTGACAGGAGTTAGTGTTTCGATCATAAGCCTGCATAAAACAATATACAATCTCAAAGACAAAATACACGATGAAAATAATATACACCATGACCTGAAGGATCATGTGTGTTCTTCAAAGAAATGTGTTTTCTAATTAATTAATTTAGCAAAGAAATGTTCCTTCCCTTGTGGATTTTCCTTGGGCAAGGACGAATTTTTCTTCACCTGAATTCCGGATGGCCAGAAATGTATCTGGTGTCAGGGGTTGCCATGTGTAACCTGGGGCCTGGTGGCAGACATCCTGGCATCCAAGTTATTGGTTGAGGGACCTGTGACGATTTTGTAGCTAATTAGCTCATGGGAAATATGAATAATTAACCATAACTAGTTATGATTAACTATTTATATTTTAGATCCGCTGTAGATATTTGCTGACCCCTCAGGGTCAACCGTCTTGTCAATTCTAAAAACGTTAATTTACTGGTTAAGGGAAATAACTTCCTTACAGTACAATTCTACAAAAGCTTGTAGCAAAAATCTGCATGATTAAGTGACTCCAGTTTTGAGCAAACAATGAACAACGTCAAGTCTGATACAAGTAAGGTTTTATTAACTACATCAACACTTAACTATCCTAAACATACTACACTAACCATTAACCGGTCTAACATACACAGACCACACCACACACACACACAGTTGTAAGGAAGGGTTTAGTTTTAACTCACATAGAAGAGTCGTACTAAAGAACGGATTTTAGGACACTTTGCATGTATGTCAACAGATCCACACCTTCAGGATACGTCAGATTCGAGTTCAAACACACCTTGTAAAAGGGTTAACTGATACTTAAGGTCTCATTAATAAGTGGCCTAATTTGATACTTACGAGTCTCGGCTGTCCTGAAAGAGATCCGTGATTCAAATCAGTTAAGCTTTACCCGTAATCTTGCTGAATTCCGTTCTATGAGAAGAAGACCAGTTTGAGTTCAGTGTCACTTGATGAATGGAAGGACTAGGCCGATAAAGGCCTGGCACCAGATGCCTTTGTTGATCCTGAAATTCGTTGTTCTCACAGTCTTCATCTTTGCTCCGACGCGACCACCGAACAGGTACGGGGTCCCTGGGCCGGGCTTTAAGGTCGATGAAGATCTCCCTCCTTTCAAGATGTCTTGTCCAAGGAGCAAAATGGCATTTCCGAGCTGAGGTTGCAATTGCTGGAGGGTTTACGACCTTTTGTTCTCTAAGCATGGTAATTTGCAATTGGACTTAAATCGAAATTATTAACGATCCTCAGGGCCCTAATATATATTGCCTATGTACCACCATTTAATATAAACGCTTGTTTCGATCATAAGAAGGCAAATTCAAAGATACTAAACAAGGTAAGATTACATATAGTGAAAAGGGATGATCAGGAATGGGTTCCATCACAAGCATACTAAAATAGTCTAAGGATATCAAAGACAAAATACACAATGACAATAAAATACTCAATGGCCTGAAGAAATATGTGTTTTCATTCAAATAACGGTTTTCCTATGAATTAAACCTGAACACAGTCCATTTCTACTCTGCCTCTTGCCATAGGACATGCAGGGATTTTCCCTGCTTTAAATACTTTTGGCCAATAAACCCAGTGAAATCAGCGTTGGTTGCCATGCAACAAAGAAGCATGTTCGACTTCCTGGGGTGTTACGCAATCTGGGGGGAAGGGTTCATGGGTCCTCATATGTCTTGTTAACTGAGGTACATAGTATTTGGTATAATAAAAAGAGATATGGGTTTTTATTGTCCAGACGCTACAATTTGTTCATCTAATGAATAATTGATTTGTTAAATCAAATGAAAAATGGTGTGTCTGATTGGTCCAGACGCTACAACCTGTTCACCACTAAAAACTAGATCAGGGCCAGGCTAGCCCGCCGACGCAACGCGCGTCCACGCTGACACATTCTCCCGCAGTGATGGCTGAGATGACTTCACGCTGCAATGGCTACAACTACTAACGTTAATATAAAACTGAATTGCTCAACACATCATAACAAGTGAAGCCACCGCGCCATGATTTTTAGTAAACATTTTCTAACAAGTCCGCGTTTTTTATGTCTGAAGTCTCCCTGCACGTTCCTATGACAGATTTCTTCAAATGAACATTAAAAATGAAGGCAGCAGGTTAAGGAAAATATAATGAATGTAATACAATGTTTCTCTCTAGAGTTATTTTTTCTAGCTGATTATCAAGTTTATGTACAATGAATGTCTTTCCTGAGGTAAATGAGACTTTACATGACTTTACGTGTTTTACTGACGTCTTTCTGTGGCTGAAAAAACACATTTATAGTTTGTATTTTGTGATAAAACTGACAGAATTTGAAAGCTGATAATTTATTTCTGATTTAAAAGTAACAAAGCACAAAACTGATTGCGATTATTTGATGGCAGGCATGCTACAAATAATGAATGGAATTAAAGATGTGAAATATTTCCAAGCATACTGTACTTCCAAGCAAGATGTCAAATGGTAGGCTACAGTTTCTTTTAATAATCCCAGATCATATGTAATATTTGGTAACACCTTATGGTAAGGGTACATGAATTACCATGAATTCATGCATAAATTAATGTGTGAATTATGCATTACTTCATGCATTAATATCTCATGAATTATCAGGAACTAACATGAGTTCAAAGTCTTTCATTTATGACTTCATGGATGAACAACACTTTAATTAAGACATTAAGTAAGGTGAGTACATCGTCATGATTTATGATTTATTACGCATGATCATGATACTTTCTTTGTTCACAAAAAACAAGGTCTTTACTATCCATTGTGGATAAAGCTATGCTTATGGTACATGATTCAAAAAAGCATTATTCTGTGCATGTAAGACTACTTAATTATTAAAGGAATATACAAAAATCCACATTATCTCATGTATGCATACAGGCTAGAACAGTATATCAATTAATGTGAGAACTAATGTTTTTCATTAAATATGATATGAGTTATCAAGCATGTTCATATCTTCTTCATAGTAGCCTGCAGGTAAATGGACAGACCCCAACATTGGCCAATCACAGCAAATAGTATGTGAATTCTGTTAACATCCAAATACAGTAGCCATCATTAACTAAGCATTAGCTTCTCATAAC